>STHB01032907.1:0-10027 GCA_018908115.1 Anopheles rivulorum
TTTCTTGCAAAAGAAAAGTAGTGACGGCGAATCGAAAGAAGAGCAAAACTGATCGAGCTTTCCAACCGTCCGGGAAAGCTGTTCAAAAACACGTTCCGTCAATTTCGTACGCAAACAACATTTAAATAGCCATAAAAATGGGTGCGCTTTGTAAGAGACGAACGGAACGAAGGGTAGACGAAGAGGGAAGAGGGTGGCTTTTCCTTCTTATCCTTCTTCTTTTTCTTCTTTTTATCCCAATTCTCGATACATGGAAACGATTTTTCCCTTCCGTCCTTCGAACTGGCGATGGAGTGTATGAAAGAAAAATCAATTTACATCAAGCTTAGCGAGCGCTAAAGCCCATCATCTGTCTATCGATGGGCTAAACCGCACCATTCGATCGGGAAGCAGCTGCATGCATTTTTTTTTTCTTTTGTGTGGGTCGAGTGTTGTCAGGAGCGCCGGAGCGCGAGTGAGAACCATTGTTCGCCAGAACAAGCATACCCAAGTTACGCTCCGGTCCCGGCCTCAAATCTCGTTGGAAAGAAGAATGATAAATTCAATTTCCTGTTTCCGGTGTTAAAGTGTGGGCCGGTGTTGCGCTGTTACCGGGGTGACATCATTCCGTACACAAGAAGTCGCGAAACACTGGGACGCCCGGGCGAGAAGGTTCATGGCTTTTGCAAGTTTACATTGTCTGGTTGAGAGGGCGTTTTTATCATTCTTTGGCTGAATGTGTTCCGATGTTTTTTTTCCCCCGTATATTTCCCTTTCTTCACAGATGAGGTGCTATTGTCGCGCCGTGGCCGGATGGGCCATTTGCTTAGCCCGCGCCATACGCTCGCACCGAACACGACCTGCACGTACTACTTCCACGGCATGCCGACGGATTTGATTTGGATCTCCTTCACGCACTATCATCTGCAGATACTGCAGCCGAGCAGCAGCGGGGGTGATAATGCCACGATCGGACGGGTAGGTGACACCACATCTTCACCGTTTCCGTTTGTTGGGGAATGGCCACTGAATAGCTGCCTTTCTTATTCCTTATTTCACGCCAGAACGAATCACCTTTGCCGTGGATTACCCGAACGCGCATCTGGGACAGTGCGGGCACATACGTTCCGGTGCGTACAACCTCACCGACAAGCATCCTATCGTCACCTGGAGGTCCTTCAACGACGGCATACGGTTCCACCCTTGGTACGGCAGTTGGGGCAGCTGGTGGTGGTTCATCATTGTTGCCGGGTCTTACCACTACGACCGCACTCTACCAGCAGCTGATGAACCGTACCGTGAACAACTACTACACCGGTGTCAATCAGAATGGCAAGAGTCTCAAGATCAACGTGGACAACGTGTGGAATCCGGTGGATCAGTACATTTATGGGCCAACGGTGAACAGTATCTTCAACCAACCACCACCGACAGCTCCCAGCGAGGGTGCACGTGGTCGAGGAACCGGATATGGTTCATCCGGACAGGATAAGTACTCCAAACACAAGACGAAATCCGACCTTGGGATGGGCAATTACGTACAGTCGGTACGTCACGGTAAGGACTCGGGCTTGGGTTACGATCTCACCAAAGATCATGGTCGGAAGGATCGCCAATCATCAAAAGCACCTTACGGTTCACGCCGTCTGATGGCAGAATTCTTTGACAATGAGGCACCGAAGCTGTGCGATCATATGACATTGGAGAGCAAGGGCCACCGGATGCGACCGTGCACACCGTTAGAAAGCTACGTCAGCACTGGGCGGGATTTGGTAAGTGTTTTGGTGAGTTGTAGAGTTGCCCCCAAATTGGCCCTAAATTGTAACCTCGTACAATTGCAGAAAATTGAGTTCCACACGATGACCGGTACGTCACTGTTTCCTTCGAGCTTTGGCATTAATTACGAGTTCGTCGACACGGAGCTAGGCGGTGAACCGTATCTGGGTGAGAACCAGAAAAAACCACGCGACCCACCGGAAGATCTGTCCCAGTCGGCAGATCCTTCGCTGCCTATACTTTGTTCGCGCGTGTTCCGCAAACGGAAAGGTGACTTCCAGTCGCCACGGAACGTGTTTCTGCATGGTCGCGGTGGTGCCAAAAACATTTCCTGTCTCTACCGGTTCGAGGCTTCGGTCGGTGAACGGGTAAGTGTGCGCATGGGTAAGAGACGTTCAATGGTTGGTGAATTTCCTTTCCTTTCTTCATGAAAAGGTTCGCGTTGAGTTGTTTAACGTTTCGTTCGGTGAGTTTGCGACCTGTGTCACGGAGAGTGATGGACATACTGGTCGCGCCCGATGCAGTCCGTCCGAAACCGAACCGGACAGCCGGATCGGTGAGCTACGGATCTACGACGTCCCATACCCAGATGCACGCATTCCGCTCGGTTGCTTCTGTGACAATACCAGCAGCACGTACAACGCACCGCTCACCTTCATCTCGAACTCGCGCACACTCGAGCTGACGTTCGTCGTAACGCGGCTCAACATTTCCGAAGATTTCGCCGACGTGTACTTCCACGCGGCGTACGATTTTATACGGGTGCCGGAGTGCCGTCGGAGGTTGCGGTTACGCGGTTCCGGCGGCGAGGACGAGATGAACTTTCCACTCCGGTCGCACGAGGCCAGCTGTGACGGGTTGCCGTGGTACATCGAGGCCCAACAGCAGGACCGCAGCCTGTTCGTGCGCACCTGGGGCAGCTTTTTGCCGGTCGAACCGACCGCGGACGACTTTGCCAAGTGCAACACGCGCAACCGGCTGATCGTGTACAGCGGTGTGCCGCTGAAGGTGATGCGCGTCATCTGTCCGTCGCCACCGTCCAGCCGGTCCGCCGCGCTGCACATCTTCAGCGAGGATTGGCTGAGCAACCAGCCGTTCCTGACGTTCGACCGGTGAGTATCCGTTGACGGGAGCTTTTGTTGGGATTGAGGATGTTTTGGTATTGATTTGATCGCTGTGTGCTTTATTGTGCTTCTGCAGACCGGTGAGTATGGTGCTGGAACCGATCCACAAGGAACCGGGCAGCATCGGCTTCTCCTGGCTGGAGATTCAGCGGACCAAGGCGTCACTCATCCAGCAGCTCGATCTGCAGTCCAACTTCACCACCAACGACACGCTGGTAGAGTTTGGGCTCTATCCGCGCGAGACCGAGTGTGAATATCGGTGTCCGGAGCTGGACGCCTGCATCGGCAGTGCACTCTGGTGCGACGGTGAGTTACTCGTTACACATTTAAATAAATATTTAAAGTCAAAATATGCAGACATCTGACAGACAAACGTCAAAAGGCATATTCAAATGGAAGCACATGATAATCAAATCGAAGCGCGCCTTATCAAAACACCATTGCGACGGGATCAGTGCAGTACGATTCCGTGAGTATAAACGTGTGGAGTATATTTTGATTGCGAGCTGTCAAAACGTATCCCACACGTTTATACTCGCGAGATCGTACTTCACTGATCCCGTCGTACTGTTGCCGTTTATCTGTCAGCCGTGGCCGATCAGATGTCATGTGCAACGATTGTTGGTATAGTCGCCCTGTACTATTACTTAATTTTCATTTTTAATTAAACTATTTCTGGTTGGGATTTTGGTATTGTCTTCTTCGTGTCTCTTTTACACAAACAAAAAAAAAAACAAACAACAGGTCGACCCAACTGTCCGTCCGGGTACGACGAAAGTGAGCAAGAGTGTGGCAGCAGGCTGATCGAGCTTCCCGGTGGCATATATGCCGCGTTCGGGTGCGTTGCTGCGGCCATCTCCGCCTGTCTCATCTTCTGCCTGCTGGTGATGGTGAAGAAGCGGCGCAAAGCGAACGAGAAGCTGAAACCCTCGGTCGGAGCCGGTGCCGCCTCGCTCAACGGCACACTGTCGAAGAAGGACTACAAGAAGGAGCCACTATTCTTCGATCCGGACTCCTGACACGGGCTGCAACCGGTCGAGTACATACACGTCGACCGGGAAACGACCGTGTGACATGCTGTCTACCTGGATATGGATGATCTGGCGTACTGCTAAGATCGCTTACCACGTCTCGTCCCCCATCTTACCATGCCCTCCACCATTCCCTTTCTCTTCTCCCTTATCTCTTCATTTTCCACCTTTTCTTTCTCCTCTCTTCCCCTTTTTCTCTCTCCCTCTCTCTCTCTGTTTTTCTTGAACCCACTTTACAAACCCAGTGAAATGAGTGAGCGATCATACAAAACTCCCCCTATATACAGCGCACAAGCAAACAACGGTAAGCGAGCTGTACTAGCGTGTCCAACACGAGATCTGACTGTTGACAACGCAACCGAGTCATCCAC
Source organism: Anopheles rivulorum (assembly GCA_018908115.1). Taxonomy (NCBI): domain Eukaryota; kingdom Metazoa; phylum Arthropoda; class Insecta; order Diptera; family Culicidae; genus Anopheles; species Anopheles rivulorum. The sequence continues at coordinate 4,282 of STHB01032907.1, forward strand.
CATCCAGGTGGCGATGCCAAACAAACAAACAAGCAAACGAAGGAGAAAAAAAACACTTAAAAAACCAGGGTAAACAAATGTCCCTCCCGTATAACGCAGCATACCGATCGAATGGGCTCGATCGTCTAGGTTAATCATAAACGACGAAAGGTATTATGAAAGTGGCAGTACATGCTGCATGATCTTTTTCACACCCTTGTTTTTTGAGAGCCACCTGAGGGTTCTGCTTTCGTTTTCCAAAAGGTGCACAACGATGAATGGAAAAGGTGTGTTGTCCACCTCTGGAGTGTTTAATTTCTTTATTTTGCCAAATTGCTAGATCGTTGAATGTATTCTACTTGCTACGTGATCGACTACCAAATTCGACTGTAAACGTTGCATTGGTAGCAATGGATGAAAGATGAGAAAAAAAACATAGTTGAAAGGTTTGAAGCAAATCGTAGCACAAACACTGTTTCCTAGTAAAAAAAAAATACAAGAACAAAAACGAACAAAACGCATATATTTAAAACTACTCTAGTTGAACAAATGTAGCAGCACGTAAAACAAAAACCAAACAAAAAAAAACTAGAAGCACAAAACAAACAAATAAAAAACTAAACCAAACAAAGCAGCCCAGAGAGCCTGGAAGAGAAGCATGCAAGCAGGAAGAGATGATACGGAAACAACCAGCAACGAACCCAAAGGGGGACAGAAAAAAGAAAAACAAACAAAAAGGCCACCTCGGGTAAGTTTCCCTCGCTCTCTTAGCATACTTTCTAGTTCATCTGCTCGGCTGAAGGGTTGCATCCAGGTGTTGGGCCCGGGTGTGAGGACATAATGCACTGTCTTCGATTTTAAATGATAGATACGGCATAGCTACACTAGCACCGCTAGTGCTATGGATGGTGAGAATGCTTACCAAAGGTCGCATGTTGATGACCACTAAGTGGGGACAAAAGTCATATTAAAAGCGAAAAGCGGAAGCGTTACTTTGTTACACCGACTTTGTTCGTATGTAAGATATTACGTTTTTTTTTATATAGTGTATATGAGTGCGTGTGAATGGGTTTTGGGTTTTACAAATACAATTTTTTCGTTTTGGTTCCTTAATTTTAACAGACATTTTAACTAAATGAAGTTAAATGCTACAGAACCAGACATGGCAAAAGAATGAATTATTTATAGCCAAATTGATACCAATTGTTTCTTCATTTAATCTAATTTAAATAGTTTCAATAAAGTATTACGATACGTTCATAAACTTAGGACTAGATAAGTAAAAATAATTGCCAAAATGTCTACTGTCACACTGTCGAAATGTTACCGATACTAGCAATGATTGAACTTTCTATCGTTTTCAAAAGGTTCACTGTTTTCAAGAACGACTAAAAGACTTCACTGCCACTAACTAAGTTGAAACTATTCGTACATCAAAACGAAATTAGTTAAAATGGCATTTCAATTAGTTTCTATTAGTAAAATTTTTAAACTAAGCAACCGCTTTTAGAGGGAAATTCGTTTCGTTTCGGCTATTTGTTTGGTTTTTACAGTGAAACACTGTAAACACTTCATACGTACAAAGCGTACAATTTGCTCGCTACTGCATTAGCACTTAAACAGAACGAACAATCGATGAGAAATGCTGAAGAATATATAAATAAATATATATATTTTGTCTTACTGCACGTTACCAAAACAAAAAAAAAAAGATGCAACAGAGGAAAGTTGCAATGTAAAGGAAAATGCAGTTTTTACATCTACGCAGAAAAACTTAAACGGAATCAAAACAAAAAAAGAAAAGGAAAAACATTAGCAAACAAAGGATACACAGGAAGCAAAACTATGCGAATAAGATAGATGAAATCCGTATAGCCAGCATTATTCCAACCAAAACCAGACAAGGGATGTCCAGTACAGCTGGTAGTGACGTTGTGCACCGATTTACTAACACCGATCGGAAAGGGGACAGCCAAACTTTCACATTTGTACACGTGAATGTGTAACACTTTAGGCCTTTTGGTGCACGAATCCGCGTTACTGCCTGTTAAAAACCGTTTCTGTTGGAACATTTTCGTTAAATTCCTATTTTTCCCCCCCAAGGACTCAGCCTTCAATGCAAGGCTAAAAAAAAAGGCTCCCATCAAGCTAGGAAAAGGGAAATCAAATCTCACTTCCATTTTCTCAACCACTGTTCACTGTTTCTCTTTCTCTGTCTCTTTTCACTTTTTCACTCTCCTTATCACGTTTGTTTCTTTTTTCTCACACTTTAGTCGCTTACATTCGAATTGAATGTACTTTGACGTGTAAAATGGAGAACCGCTGCTGAGGGAACTGTTTTCCCAAATCTGTATTTGTTTCACTTCATTTCCACTATTGACATTGAGCGGTACAGCATGTGTAAGTGTAAAACGTAGCGTAGTGTAGGTATAACGATAGTACGCACATTCCAGCTGCTACTGCTGGGAATTGTTTCTGTGCACTGTCAAGCTAATAAAAAAAAAACAGGACGAATCGTCGTGTGTGAACGAGAATGATGGAGCTGCCCGGAAGCAAGCAACCAAGATGAATGTTTGAATGTTTTCTTATGCGAGATGTTACATAGAGCAATTTAGAAACAGTATACATTCAGGCGTTTAGAGTCGACATTGTGCTAACCGATGGCGCCCCTGTTTTTGCTGAGCAAGGCGAGCAGCAAAAGTGAGAAGAAATGGGAGAAAGAGAAATGGGTGAAAAGTTGATGGAAAAGCAGGAACAAAAACACTCTCTCTCTTGCCACTGCACTCCATGGTGTAACGAAACTAGAGAAAAAATGGGAAGGAAACCACGGAAAATACACTACACTTTACGGCGATGCAGTCGAACTAATATAACCAAAACTAACACAGGAAGCCGGATGAAAGTGGCAACCGAATTGATAACTTTCGTGCACTATTTGTAAAATCAGAAATGAGCGTGAAGATGCAAAGGACAAAAGGAAAAACCCACTAGCAACTGCAATAGAAAGTGAAAGAGAGCAATAGTTCTCCAGTTGGAGCAAGTGACAGGATCTTCGTGTGTAAATGTGTTTGTGTATTCTTGTCTAAGCCTTATCTGGTCTGAAGATTTGGAGTGGCAAAGCAAACCACACGACAGATGGAAATAGTTCCAACGTATGAACCGAAGTAGCTCAATCGAATGCAAAACACATTCGCACAGCAAATGCACATTTAAACCAAAGCAAAACGATATTATGTAATTGACCGTTGCAGGTACAGGTAGACAAAGGGTGAGCACAACAACAGCAAAAGCATGAAGAAAGAAAGATGAGATCCTTACTAGACGACTACAAGAGTACGTATAAGTATAAACCAAATGAAATGATAAAAGTAAAAACAAAACAAAACAACTCAAAGCAAAGCTCCAACAGTTGGACTTTGTTTAGGTGTAAATATAGGTACTTTGGTAAAGCGGGCGGTTCATGTCAACCAAACAAACAAAAAAAAATACAATGGGAGAAAAAGATACAGATTTATAAACAGGAACAGTGTGGAAGGAAGTGAGAGCAGTAGAAAAAGAAGAGAAAAAAAAACACACACACACAAGTTATGCGTAGTACTAGCTAAACGAAGAGAAAGAAAAGAGGAACGGAGTGAGGAAGAAGAAAAAAAACCCAAAACGCCAGAAAAGTATAAATTGCGAATGGTGATGCAGGTGGCAGAACAAGTGAAAAATAATAAAACAGTGGCCAATGAATGACCGAAAACAAAACGCAGGAAACGGATGTTAGACTTTTCGTTGTATTTGTTAGCCGAAATTAATGCTTATTGGTTGTAATTTTATTTATTGTTATTTGATTGTTATACGTGCGCACCGTGTATACGCGGCTTAAGGCACGAAGCATCGTTCGGCTCCACGTGCAAGCGGAGCGATCGCGTGCGAATATGATCAAAACAAAACCACCGTTAACCGACTTCAAATATACACACACTCACACACCACACCAGTACGAAGAAAGCTTCATGCACACGTTCGGCAAACGATCGCGCTGACGAACAAGCGACGAACCTCCCCTTCGAACGATCGAAAGCTTCCGACCATGCGGCAAACAGACAAACGCACTCAAACACACACAAACACAGACCGAGAAAGCACACCCGAAGCATAAAACATCAGCCCCCCTCCCACCCTCCGGAGAAGTCACATGGCGTTGAACGGGCGTACCGCAAACAGCTGTTTAAAGCGGGTCCGTACAAGCAGAAAGAAATGCAAAACCATCCGGGGGGTCTTTCTTGGCTTGTGCTTGACTATGTGTGTGTGTGTGTGTGTGTGTGTGGGGTGGTTTGGTGAATGTTGCCACTTACGTCTGAACAGCAGTGCCGCTGTATAGGTGCATGTTGCATGCCACCGTGAGTGGATATAGTGGGAGTCAGCAGGTCTTCGCACAGCAGGAAAGCTCCGAAAAAAACAAGCAAGAACAAAAAAAAGCGCAAAGCAACAGGCGCCCGAAACGCACCACGGGCGCGTGAGTGTGTGTGTGTGTGTGTGTGCGAGAGAGAGAGAGAGAGGTGGCGGTATCGAAATGTAGGTCTCCCCCTTTTCGGTTCGGCCCACCATCCAGCTTGGTGCAGTGGCCGCAGCCGAATGGAAATAAACAGAAAAATTACCGTAAACAGCTCTTCAGTTAAACCGCGAACGCTAATCGGAACAGTTCGCAACGCGCGTTGCGTGCACGGCGTGTGACTGTGAGTGGCTTGCAAGAAGACGAACCGAACCGAACGGCAAAAGTAACAAAGCAAAATAAAAACGAAAAACACACACACACTCAAGTGGGAAGCAAAGTGTTCTTGGCTTTTGGCAGTGAGATTTACTTCCAGCTTCTAGATCGAACCAAAAACCATCTGACGGGCCAAATCGAATCAAACCAAAACCACCGCTCTGCTCCATTTCTTTTCACTGTGCTTGCATTCCATTGCAAACGGGAAGGTTTGGGTGGATATTTTTAACTTTCCGCAACGGAAGAACCAATCAAGCAAAAGCAGTGCAAATCGAATTGTTTCATCGTGGAACTGTGTCGTACCGTCGCGTCTGCACGTAAAACTCGTCGAAGCATTCTCCCTCATCGTAGGCAAACATTCTGCAAACGTTTGCTCTCGTCCTCGGCGTTAAGTGCGTTTTCTGCGTTTGCCGGCAGGTTAAAAGTGTTTCGGTGTCACAGCGATCAAGTTCTTGGTAGATTTTGTAGCGAACCACCAAGGATCGCCCTCGTTCCGTTGGCTGTACGATCGTGTCGAAGGTGCGCGTTCCCGGCCGTACCAGAAACCCAAACGCTTGTTTAAGTGTGTGTGATTAAATCAAGTGATTCCACCGAAGAAGAAACCTCCTATTACCCATCTACAGCTGTAGTGTGCAAAAATCGAGTTACTTAAGAAAAAAAAGATTCAAACACACACGCGAACGCGTAATGGAACCGGATATCATCTTCGTACGGTGAAGTTGCTGCAAATTCCGGTGAAAGGTTTCGGTGCGTGGCTGTTGAAAGTGGTACAATCACGGCTAAGTCCTCCCAAAAGGTGACACACAAGGAGCCACGGTGACCATTTGGCCGAAAGTGTCATCACTTTGCGGGTGTTTTGTGCATGTTAGTGTTTTTTGTTTGTGTGTGTGTGCGGGCGCGCATACCTGTGGATGTGTGTTTGTATGTGTTTGTTTGTGGGTGTGATTCATTAACGAATTTTCACAAGCTACCGTGAAATTAAAGTTATCTTAGCGCGTTCCATCAGCCAAT
>STHB01032908.1:0-10019 GCA_018908115.1 Anopheles rivulorum
CACGTATGGTCGGTCGATGGGTATCCGGAGGCCTTCAATAATGAGGGCCTGCGGAAGTACCGTACCCTCAAACGTAACCCGGATTGAGGAGGTCGGAATATATATTTTTTCTGATGCTTTGGCGTCAAGCTTATAAAGCTTTTTCGCTTCCAGCACTTTCACTTTGGGCTGTTCTGGGGTAGAAAAAACACCCAGGCCCAATTTAACAACCTCCTCCTCGGGATAATCGAGATCCTCGATTACGCCGGTAACCTCGACCAAACCACCGGGGATATACACCCGATAGTGCTCCGTATAGTCTGGATCAGCCGCAATGACGTTGGCTTGAGCCCGGTCCTTTGCGGTTACCCGTATCTTGTTTGGGCGCATCCGATATACATCGGCAACACCCGGGTACTTTTTGAACAGTGACGCCGCGATCGTCCTTACATCAAGCTGTTTTACTCGCGGCATAAAATAAATCAACGGCTTACCCTGCCATGACGACGGGTAAGCACGCGCTCGATGTTCCGATAACGGCTTAATAACGGTCAGCGGGGCACTGTGCGTCAGCGGGGCACTATTCGTCAGCGGGGCCTTCGAAGTTGACGGTTTTTCGTCAGTAGCCGCTTTCTTTGCCGCTGGAGCGGCCTTAGGGCGTCCCGGCTTTCGTTTCGCCTCCCTGCAGGGCTCAACCTCACGTTCAGAGTCGGAGGGATCCTGCTCTACCGCCATGGTAGAGCCGGAGACAACAGTACCGGTAGAGGGGAAAACAAACTTACCGTGGTTACGATACGCACAGATAAACACACACACCCACAAACACTAGACTATAAACAAACGCTGGTCGATGCGTAAGCGCTGCGTCGATACGCTTGCTTATCACAGCGTTCAGCAGGTACACACACTCACAGCACTGGAAACATACGTCGATCGCTACCCGATCGACGGATTTAACCGTACAGATTGCGGACGAATTTCGGGGAATGACAAACACAGCGATTAGTACGGAACGGGCAATCACATTGACTACGCATTCGCACTCGAGAGCAACAACCACGATCTGCCGTATGCCAATAAGCTGTAGGGACGCTTCCGAGCGAAACACGTCTTCTCGCTACGGGAGCTGGAGGCAGGTCAATAATCTGTATATATTGTCTCGTTTTAAAAATTTCATCTTCATTTTTGTAAGCAATTTGGGAAGCTACACTCTTGCGTTATATGATCATTGGTTCAACTGTTCATAATCCGATTCTTTCCGTACTCGGTGCTGCTTTACAACACGTGTGATCTACTTTGGAGCTTTCTTTACAGTTTAAAAGCTCTTACATTTCTTTTTATTTATTTGAAAACCGCCCAAGCATTTAGATGCGATATAATAGCCTCAAACGAGCACCAACAGAAGAAGCAGTAAAGAGTGGCTCTCGCGAGCACAAATGTTTTCCTACCATTTCAAGGCACTTAGGAAAACGTTACGCGATAATTCGATTCGATAAACGATTTCAATTTCAATCGAACGTGCTTTTGCTGGTTCTCCCCAGAACCAACGCCCGACAAAAAGGAACTCGTGCTACCACCTTCCCCGCCATTGATGGTTCAGCGTTACAATCGCACGGCTGCCATGGCTCTGGTTACTCGCTTTCTTAATTAAATTACAACATAAAACCAAACACTGGTAGCTCTGCTAACCACACACAGCCACACAGACACACAGCCACCTATCGTCGCCAGGTCGGTTGGCACTTTCAATCGCAAGTCACGTCGCAACTTAGAAGAGCGCACCGAGCTGAAGGGCCATTTTTTTTTTTGAAGTTGTTGCGGGTGCCCATTTCGATTGCATGGCTCGGTTTGGTCCGTACTTTGCTGTGAGTGACACATTTCATCTCATTGGCCGTGCCAGTTGGGTTGGGCGCATAACACTCGGATGCGAAAAGGACACGAGATGTCGAGTGCGTTTCGGATCCACACCCCGAATGCGTTCTTGTTGCTTGAGTGCGTTCACTTCTAATGTGGAGCGGACAGTTTTTTCTCATCTGACCTCCAGCTATCAATCTTTATCAGCATCGAAATTAATTGTAACGACAGGAGGGCGGTGATATATTTTGTCAACTGTTATGCGTAGACTGCTGCCTATCCAAACTGCCATCTAACTACAGAAGGTTGTACCGAAGGTTTTAAAGGGTGTCCAACCTAATTTCTAATTATTTTTTGTGCAGGCACTAGAAAAAACTAACAATTTTCATAACAGCTGAAATTGTGATGAAAATTTTAATTTCAGATGGTTTGTGCCTTAATAGCAAGAAATCAAAGCAAACTTCTAAACAAAATCTTGGATTAATGTGACTCTGATAAAGGAAAAATATTCCATGTTCTTATCCAATTCTTATTAATATATATGAACAAAACATAACAAACCAATAGAAAAATTATTAAAACTTAATTAATCAGGTTTGCAATCAAAACAATCCTCCTGATTACTTGAAATATATACTTGGAACTAAATGAACAATAATATCGTTGGTATGACTAACATTTAATACATATTTCAATAAAATAAGGAAGGTAAATATTAATATTAAGGTCTGGTGACTGACGGACATTAAGGAATGTCTGACTGTTTAACAGAAACTCTCCAGAGGAATATTACGTCCAAATATAAATTGATATCATGTATAAATCACGTGGGGTTTATTAAAAGTAGTAAAACATGTTAGCAATTAGTTTAACACAACGAAAACTCCAACACAAACCTATCGCACATGTATCCATGAAATGGTGTTTACAATGCTTACCGGCCTGTCAATGCTCAACAGTTCGACCCTCATCACATCTCCACATCCAATCGAACCACTTTCAGTTTCTTACAACAGTCGTAAAGCACGTAGTGCATTAAGTGGAATAATTTTTCAGTGTAATCAAACCATAAATCAAGCAAACACAGTCCCACCATTCCGTCATCCCATCGCAGCCGTGAGAACGTATGGTCGTCCGATTTGACCGATCGCTGTCCGGAAATGGGTACGCCTGCAGCCGGACGATCAACACACCGAAACATGACGTAGCGTTTGGTGGTGGGTAAAGAAACAAAAAAGATCTCGACATATTTGTAACAAACCGTACGAGTCAAACGCACAAAACAACGAAAATGAATCTATAATCCTTGTACAGTTGTAACCTGCGTACAGCGCACTCAACCCTTCACCGAATGGGTGCTGTACCGAAAATGAACCGAAGGAACCGCCTTACAAGGTGCTAGAGAACCCTTGAGGCAAAGCGCTTCAAGCCAGTCTCGATGCTGTCCGACTAGAGGGTGCGTCGCGGGATCGCTAAGAACGTTGCCACCGAGACGCTAAGGTGTGGCTTCATCAGCAGCGCAAGTATGCGGAAAAAATGCTTTCAAGTACACACACAAACACGTACCGTGGACGGTGGACTTCAGAACAATGTGTGCTGGAATTACCAACTAGTGCACAGCCAAGTTGGTCCGCCGTCGACAGATCGAACGTACCGCACGTCAAGAGGTTTCGCGCACCGCAAGCGAAATGGTTTGACCGTGTCACTTATTGCGTTCTGCTGCTTGTTGCGCACATCAAACGCTTTGAGGTGCATGGGCACCGCACGGTGCTGTAGCATCGTGACCTCTCGCACCGAAGTGTGAGCCGTGTGAGATGACCTTTCAAGGGTAGTCCATCCGGTTGGAGAACCTTTATGAACTGAAAAATGTTCCGTGCTTAATGGACAAATCAATCCTAGCGCCCTCCTTTCGACCCAAGCGACGTATATCTTCACTGATCTGTTCCGACTGATAGTAGTGACATCGGCTCGTACTGGTGTCACTCAATCTGTAATGACGAAAAAGGAAGTGACTGGAGCGGAATGCAAGTGGGCGGACGCATATCTTAAGCGTGTTCATTAAAAGGGGGATGGAATGTAAGTGTTGCTCACTTGTAAAATGTTTATTTGCTGAGATAAGGTAACGAGCCATTCGACTATCGTAAATACCAAACAAAAGACTTAAACGACGAACTTGCGTTATGATCAACTTATTAGTGTTTAAGCTATACAAATAAACTCTACCTTACGCATAATAAAGATGAAAATAATATTGTTCAAAACAATTTTATATATCATAAAAGATATAAAATAATTAAGATCTTAAATAAAATACAACACGTGAGAAACCTTTAAACAAAATCTCTAATTATTTAAATAATTACAAATCAGTTAAACTATAATCAAATGAATAATAGCCTTCTGTTTGGCAAAGCAAAAACTGTTTGAGCACTGTCATATTGAAAACAAGTTTTAAATCATATAATCACATAAAGAGCTAAACACTCTATCCATATAAGGACTTCTCTCACACCAACAAATAACTTAAGCGACGGACCCTCACATCCTCGGCATCTTCGATCGATACGATCTATTTCAATCGTAGCACTTCCTTCAACGCTGTCATAATTCTGCAAGGCTTATTTTCGTCTCACATCCAAGGATAGATATTATTTCCTTCCCAGGAGCGTTACCATATATGAAGCGCGAAATCACAACCGTCCACTCGTTGGGCACTCCCTGCGGAGACCTGCCATCGATTATACAACCGGAACCCTTTTCGAAATTAGGCTCACCCAAACGCCACTTCAACGCTGCGGACTGTCAAAATGTGCACCTCAACCTCATTGCATTAGTTGGCACATTTTTTTGTTGTTGTGATATTTCTTTTCGGACCTACAAAGATACAAACGCAAACGCTATCTTCAGCCTGGTGTGACCTTGTTTCTCTTGGAATGCCTTGAAGCTAACGAACCTAAACACCTTCCGCACGAGATACTGGGCTTATGGTAGAGCGTTACCATCATTAGTTCATAATTCCCGATGCCTGTCCGTCCCGTTGACGTACGATCACCGCTCAAAAGGATCTGATTTGATGATCCTTTACCTCGACCTCAACCAGAACAGGTTGCTTTGACGTTGATGACGGCTTGTGCCGGAATGCGGAATGCACACGGCATGATATTCAAACTTTATCTCCTCACAAAATTAAATCAACCTCTCTCTTGTGATGTTCACTGGTTTCCACATGCACGATTATTCCGCTCCTAAAACATATTCCAATGATGTAACCGATTCAACCAGAAACAGGGCGGCTCATGACAACTGACAAACGTGTCCCTAATCGAATCGAAACATTTCGAATGGAATATATCCTCTAGAACTAGTGCAGAAAAGCCACTCAAAATCCAATCCATTTGCTCATCCGCAACTCTTCTGCACTCAAGCGCTGCTCCACTTCATGGGCATATTGCAGGCACTTCATAATAAATTAGCTCTGCATTCCAGCCCAATGCATGATTTATCGATTTCGCTCCATCACTATCAGCTTACCGGACCAACGCGATACGTTTTGCCACTGCGATGGCGCATTGCCAATCATTGCAACTTGCAACCGTACCGTACAGATGCAGTTGATACTCATCCCGTAACGCATCATAGCGTTACCGGTAAGCTTCTTTCTGAGCGCGTCGTAACAAAAAAACCACCCACCGACACAGACACACACGCACAGCCCATCGGAACACAAAATGCAATGAGCTAGGGCGAAAAGGGATTTCGATGTGATGAAGAATCTCAATAACAGATGAACGGTAGACACAGGATAAAAAAAGGCTCAGTAAAAACAATCGCATCGAAACGACCAGCGTCATTGCGCATCGCGTTGTTTTTTTCTCTCTTCTTTTCACGCCGTACACAACGTCCCTAATGTTGCAGAAAGGGTGAATCTTTTCATCAAACTATTGAACACACATACACACGCCCGTTCGTCGTTCCGATCCACCGTAACGGACGATGACGAAACGAAAATCGGCACTGACAAAGAATTTAATGACTTTTCTCGCATCGCAACCCGCCAGCAGGATGACCTGCTCATCGAAGAAGGTGAAATGATATGGCTGATAGCGCAAGAAATCAACCATTAAGACGACTAATGATCGAACGAGACACTTCTTTTTCTGCTTCTACTGCTTCCTCTTCAACAAACAATCGCTTGAATCAAGCTTGAATCGAGCTGGTCGACCCAAGAGTGTACCCATCTTTGTCCTATCTCGTTGATTTGCCCGCTGGAACAAAACTGTCGCCGTTTTTATGCACCAACCCAATCGGTCGATTCGGTGCATTTTAAATGAAACTGCACTTTTCCAACTGTTTTCATTTGCTGTGGCTACGGGTTCGGTTCCTAAGCAAAACGACATCGAAATGACACTTTCGGTACGGCACCCTTGCTGGGGAAAAAAAGGATGGCAAAAAATCAAAGCTAATTGAAAACTTCTTGCACAACCGTGTACCAAGCCCCTAGCTTCCCTTGCAATTGGTCACGCGGAACGTTCACTTTGGTTGGAGCCATCGTTTTGCTATTCGTAGAAAGAAAATCTAGCACAAAACTGTTGCAAATGGTCCGCAATTAGTTGAGCGAAAGCCATAAAACTCCGTTCTTTTCGGCACCTTGGCGAGCGCTTCAAGAAGAGCCATCGCAGCTACTTGAAATCTTAACCATAAATCTCGTTTAACGAGCGGGATAAAAGCGTATCAGATTGCAGTTCAATTTTTGGGGCAAAGGATTTTGCCATAGATGATAGCAAATAGAGTGAAGCAGCAGTTTGTTTGAACATAGTTTTGATTATGGATAAAAATAAGGATAAAGAGTACGATGGTTTTAACAGTCATTTAAACGCTTTATTTATATCTGAAAAATGTTGTTGTTTTTTTTTTAAGTATGTTAGAACGGAATAGGCCGTATTAGACTAATTTTACCACGTAGCAGGCTAGTCAGACCGTGCTACGGGGGGACGGTCCGAATGGGATGAAAAATGTTGTTTGTTATTTTAAAAAATTGCAAATAAACATCTAAAATATGTTAAGGTCGGCACAAAACAAATCAAAGAGAAAAGAAATACTTTACGAAAAAACAATTAAATTTATAATGCTAGAAATGATAGATACCTATAGAGGTGAACAGGGACATATAGTATGAAAAACCAGATGCCAGGGTACGAAGACGAATTACATTTTAAAAACAATTTGTAATGTGAATTATGTTTAAATCTTGATTTAAAAAGTATATTATGATGTTTCCTCTGTCAACTTGACGTTCTTCTGTTTAATTATATAAATGAAATGAAACAATAGTTTATTTCATTAAATTTATAATTGTTTCAGGGAAGGATATGCTCTCAATAGCTTAAAAGGAATCAAACAGTTTACTTCATGCATTTATTTGGATAATAAATATTATTCTAGTTTTCATTTCAAATACGTGCAATGAGATAACGAAACAAATAACCAGATATTTCCCTTTAATTAATCTATTGGAGCAAGTAAACACCGAATTAGAAACAGGTATTTGTTAAAGCAATTGTTACATTTAAAATTAAAAATTTTCATAATGCTTACCTATTTCTTATTTTATTTATGATTATCTTCACCTACAGTAATTAATTAGCCAATAGCTTTTTCGCTTCTGCTATTCCAATAATTTAAAAAAAGCCGAGTCTACAACAAATCAGTTTAATCAAAATAATGTTTTTTTATCCTTATCGCACTTCACGAAAATACTTTTTGATTCAAATAGATTATCTTTATGTTTCATCAACATCGTTTATTTGTTATCTATGCATGTCACACCATAAAAAGTCATTTGTAAGCGCCTTGGACGCATGCTTTAAGCGCCTATTACCTCGCATTTGTCACTCGCACGATTGTTCCATTTCCGAAAGCTTTACTAACAGGCATCAAACAAAACCGGGCACCTATTCATTCTCGTGCATCGCACATAGACGGAGTGAATGGAACAGAGTCGATGAAAAATGTCAGCAAAAAAAGCGTACCACAGTTCCCGCTTAGCGCCACAAAAGGATCCCTTCAGATCATGACCGATTCCAAACACTCATCAAACTTCAAACCGTACAGGAGTGCCGCCGTACACAGTAACACGCTCCCGGTGCGATCCGACCGGCAGTCCAGAAATCGCAAGCGGTTCCAAAAATAGCCATCGTCCAACGCCGAACACGATTAATGGAGCCTAAACATTACTTTTGCACACCGTTAGCAAAGCCACGGGCTCGGGTGATGTGGACATTGTAGGGAAATGGGCATTGTTCAGCAGCTGATTGCCAGCTGTCTGCGGCAGAGCGACAGCGGTACTGAGCATCCGTCCACCATCTAAAACAACGGTGACCATATCTGTGGGAGGGCTTTTGTTTCGTGCGTCACTTACCTGTCGATGTACGAGGTGGTTTTTCGTTTTTTTTTCTATCGGGGATTGTCCCACCGGGACCCAATTCAATGGAATCCTTGTGTTAAACTAGATTATTGAGCAAATTTGCAGCCGTTCTTCATGACTTGAAAAGATACAGTAATATAATTTGAACAATAGGGTCGATTTAAAATATCTCAAAAAACCTAACGATCAGTAAAATAAAATAAAAGAAAATGCGTTGAAATTGTTTAAGACTCTTTTTTTCAAAAATAAACCATTCATTATGCTGTTCGCAAAACAATTGTTATAAATTTTTTCATTTTTTGTATTTGTTGTTCGATAATATTTGCAAAAACATATCGTATACGATTTGGTTCACTACTTTTCTGGCTCACTGCAGTCCCAAGATTTTACTATAATTTTCATATGTATATTATCCTCTTTCACATGACACTCTATATACTTATCATTGCATTTAACGCAAAATAAATACCTTCCACGCAGCTTCTCTGAATTAGTGTTTTGTGTACACGAATGTCAAGCCTCCGGTGTTTCTTTTCTTACACACTCAACCCTAACCCACCCAGCAGCGACACATTACTCCCTGCCTTACTGTGAACACACGACCCTCACACACACACATGAGACCAATCGTATGCAAAACTCGCTAAACAAAACAACGGCCACCACAGCGAAAGCTCCCTCTGATCGACATGCTTAAACGCCAAACGTCTTGCAAAATGAAATGTTAACCATTTTTATTTCGTTACCAATTTAATCAAGCAAAGACCTACGACCACGATCCGCGTTGCCAGCACCGTGGCAACCGTTGTTGCCACCGAAACGAAGGGTCTGAGGGTAAAACCTCCGCGGGCCAATCGTAATTTCACAATAATTCGTCGGAAGGTTTCTTGTCTTTCGTCGTTTCGCGAGCCACACCGTTAGGGTTCCCGCCATGGGGCAGAGGTTTGTGCAAGTGAAAAATCACGGAAACTCAACCACGCCGGCTCGGTAAAACGTTTAGCATGTTCAATGCAAACGACCAGTGAGATAGCATTCTTATACTGCCACCCACCCATAAAAGGTACAAAATGCAAACAAATGTTTTCACAACAACCTGCAGCTATTGGTGCGCACCCGTACCCTGGAGAGAAAAATCCCGCTGGGAGCGAGAAGTTGCGCCCCACGATAAGTCGACGCTCAATTACCATTCAGCACAGTGATCAACAGTGGCTGGAGCGCGTACAGGTGCCAGGGTGGTGTACAATCGGATCGGCGAAAAGCGATTATCGTCACCGGGTGGTTGAAAGCCACCTTTTGAAAACATTCCTGATAAATCTACCTTGCAGCAATGGGAATTCCTTTTATCTGGCTATCGGATAGCACTGATCTGGTTGCTGCAGAGAGTAATACCGATCATACAAATAGGTCACCAAAAATGGACGTTCAAAACAATTGATTCACCCCGATTTGGTGTTTGTGATTTATTATCACAGCCCCATTCGTAGCTTAAAGCACGATAAATAATCAAATTGCTTTCTCAATTAAGGCATCTTTAGTCGATCCATTTGAATTCTTATGTAATTTGATGATCATGTAGGGAACTGCTCGATAGCAGCAAACAGCGAACTGCTCGATAGCAGGCAACTGCTTGACGCAGCACGAAATCAAATCACCCGAAACTTGGGTGTAAACCGAGCGCATAAGGGAATTGTCCTTATGCGCCAAGAAACAACTAGGATAATAAAAAGCTCTCTTACAATCTGAACGCCGAGCGAGTAAGTCG
>STHB01032909.1:0-10019 GCA_018908115.1 Anopheles rivulorum
TGAGTAATCTTGCGCTGATCAGGTGTATATGTAGATACGTTTTAAAAGTATTTTTTGCAACCTGAAACTTGCTTACTAATCCTTCATTTCTCGTTACGATTTTTTGTGCATTTGTAGACCTCGATCCGGATGTGGCCATCGGTGGTGATGCGCCGGACAATCGGTACCCGTTCATGGTGCAGCTGCAACAGTTTATGGTTGTGAGCTACGTGCATCACTGCGGTGGTTCGTTGCTAACGGCCAGCTTCATTCTTACGGCGGCGCACTGTGCCAACCCGTCACTAAGGCTGCAAGCCCAAGCCGGTACGGTATGGCGCAACTCGGAAGCCGAAGGTCAGCATAGAAACGTCACCCGTATGTTGGTACACAGCCGCTTCATTCAGGATGGTAAAGCGGGCCCGTACGATATCGCACTCGCTTTGGTGGCGGAACCATTCCTACTGGACGGTGTGAGCGTTGCGATCATTCCCTTACTGCCCGCTTATTACGTACATCCGCACGAGACGGATGTGATGGGTTTCGGAAAGATCGGTCATGGCGATACGCTGCCCGATCGGTTGCGCGTTGTACGGTGCAATCTGCATCCTCGGAATGACTGCGAGCGGCACGATACGGTCGGTGCGTTCTGCGTCGGTAGTCCGGGTGCCACTGCCTGCCAGGGTGATTCCGGTGGTCCCGTGGTGGGAACGATCGATGGCGTTGATTGGCTGGTCGGGCTGGTTTCCCATGGCACGAAGGTGTGCGGCACGGGACCAATCATCTGTACGGATGTGAACGTTTACGGCGACTGGATAAGGGAAGCGGTACAGAATTTAACGCTCGAACGTGAGCAACCACGATACTGGTGAATAATGCCAAATGTTTAAAATGTCACCTTTAAAGTGTAAAGTTTATTGTCACATGTTGCGGATTTACATATGTGTGTATACTTAAAAGCAACGCAAATTACATAACATTGTGCATCGGTAACATCTCGGTTGAGCTAGTAATTATTCATTGTAAAAACGAACAGTTCGACAGCAAACATCCACCGATCGATTGCCAATTTTCAATCCGCAGTTTAAAAAACTGCCCCCGCCCGGGTTGGGGGGGGGGGGGGAAGGCAACAAAGCAAAAACAAAAAAAAAGGTCAATCAACGCCGTGCCACGTGTGGTGTCCCCGTAACACCGCCACCGCGTAGCGTAATTAACCGCAGTCGGTGGTGGTATGCTTCACCCGCGCATGATATAAATTAAATAAAGCAATGTACGACAACAGCATCGATTGGGGGACACGGGAAACAAAACAACGCCTGGGGAAGGTTTGGTCAACATCAAACAGATATTTAAACACTAATTTTGTATTTTTTTTTGTTCTCTCCATTTCATGCATGTTGAAATTGGTTTTCCCCCGCTTTTTACTTCCTCCTATTAACACACCTAACTAGGACACACTAAAAAGCGGTCCTTCAATGTTACTTTACCGAATGCTATGCTGTTTCTTTTTTCTTCTTCTGTGGTTGATTACCGGTTGCGGTATAAAATATTGACAGAACAACGGCAACAACGTTTCGTTCGAGCGAAAGTACAATTAATGTTTAACGTGGTTTTAAATTTAAAACACATAAAAAAGGTAAATCAAGGTAAAGGTACTAACAGATAAAGAGGGAAAGAGAGAACAAGAGGAGAGAGCCCTTGGTAACCACAAGCACACGCACGCAAGTACACTTGGTTGTTATTTATCAACATTATAGTGCATTTTTGTTGGCCTTTTTTTATATATGCCCGCTTGTGTGGTGCCAGCTCGGTTTCAGATGAATGAATATCGTGGTGGACTTTTCGTCGATCGTTGCATCGTCGTCCCTTCCGCTAGCGTACCGTCAGGTTTGATGCCGCTTGTCGGTTGCACGGTTCCCGTCCTGGTTGGGTCGTTTAATTTGGATGCTGCGATCAGCTGCGGGTGGAAAGGAAAGAGAACCAGACAGAGGACGCACCAGATAGTGTTGTGTCCACGTTAATTAGGTTAATTATTTGGAATACAATTTATCACGCGTTTGTGTCGGTGGTGGGTGAATCGTCACGTTACCTGCTGCCCGTACGGCGGTGTGGTTTGGGTGCTATTTTTCGACCCCACACCATTATCCTTCGGCGTGTCGGTGGCCGTGTTCGCCGGTCCGGACGAGTGATGGACGCGCGTCAGGGCAAACTTTTGCTGCTCGTACGTGCGCCGCATCGCGAGTGCCCGATTGCGCTGCCAGCGGAAGTAGAGAAAGGTGGCCAGACCGATGAACAGCAGCGTCACGAGCAGGATCAGCAGGATCAGATTGTTGTTGGTGGTGAGCATAAAGACGGGCAGACAGCCGACCAGCAGGAGCAATATGATGGCCAGCGCGAAGAAGATGCCTGCCTTGTAGCAACCGTACCGTTTCTCTGATAGAGGAAAGTAGGTCAACAATGAAATGGTGGATGGAATGGGCAGGGTTTGGTGGTTAGAATTAGCACAACGAGAGCAAGACGTGGTTTGTAATGGGTTTATTGGTTTGTTGCAGTTGTCACGAGCCGGTTGATAGAGTTTGTCAAAGAACGTGACCATAGGTACATTTTTGATTGTGATATCGGAAGGGAAGACGGTCGTGTAATCACATCAATATGGTTCTTATAGACGATTTATTGCAGATTTTGCTACATTTATTTCTATGCGACACTCTTTATTAATCCTATTTATTTTTTCTTTTTACACATTTATGGATACTCATAATCTTGCTTTTCAGTCTGTTCTAGTATGTCCAACTGTGTCTGGATGTAATCAAGCGTCTCGAACACTTCGAACCGTCCCTCATAGAGCTGCTTAACCGTCAGTAGCGTTCTAACGGCTTCAATGAAATATCGCTGATCAAGCCCAACGGATGGGTTGTAACGTTGCTTCACTTCGTCGATCATGCGGGTTCTATCGGACGGATCAAACTCAGCAGCAAGGCCAGCCACGCCGGACAATTCCTCGATGACGGGAAGAAACTGGTCCAGCTCGCTTGCAATTAGGTTCGAGATGGCATCTGAAATGTTGTATGGTGCCTCAGAATCGGTCGTGTTGAAGTCTAAACGCTCGCCAGAGGAAGTTAATATAAGACTTCTAGCCAAATATTCGTCGTCAGTAATGTTTGATGCTTGAAGATGTATATTTTCTGTGTTGTTTTCCAGGAGAGATAGATTTAGGTCCTTTCTACTTTCTTGGATCTCGGTTGCATGTTTATTCTCCGCTTCCTTGTCTTCGTTGGGCCACTCATAATTATCAAGTATTCTTTCCAAGGAACCGTCCTGTTCCAAAGACGACTGTAATCTCAGTATGTTTTCGGGAAGAACTTGATTACCCAGCTGATCTTGGTGTTCAATAGATTCGACATCTACCCCAACCGCTTGACTGTTTTTCCACTCTCGCTTCATGTCGCGTTCGAGATCTTCTATCAATTCGTTGGTATCAGCCATAGATTGAGACTTCTTTAACCTCCACAATCGTCGTAACGTGCGAACTACAATGGGTGCAAGTAGTCTATAATCATTCGCAAGCTGCAGATACATCCGATCGAGGACGGTTCCATCGCTTCCGATGCGGGAAAGCTCCTCAAATCCTTTCTCCCAGCGAAGTTTACGTTCTAGCTGTTCGAGAAGCTCTTTGTTGGTAATACGATCGAGGGCACTTTTAAACACGGGACTTCCAAACGCCCACGGGCGTCGATAAGCGCGGACAACCTTTCCAAGGTAATACAGCTCCAGCAAGACCTTTCGTTCGTCTCGCTTTCGCGTAAGTGTTCTTGCTTCATCCTCATCGACTGAAGGCACTTCGTGCCACGCACTTCGAACATCACTTTCACTTGGTTCGATGGGTTGTACGAGCTGGCGACGTGAAATTACGTATCCTTCTATACCGGTGTGTACAAAAACGAAGCACAACAAGAGGTAAGATGTTCTCATTTTGACGATCTACAGGAGACTAACGGCAATAGCAAGACTTAACCACAAACTCATAACACAACAGGTAGCTGGAGTAAAAGTACTTTAACCGTAAAGACTACCCTGGGCGTTGGGTTATTCGTCTTTTCCAACTATATACCTGTAATAATTGCCCTCATTACCTAAAAAGTCGTTACAAAGAAACCTTCACTATAGTTTCTTTATTTTTACCTTACTTTCGTTTAGAAAATGAGAGTTTCTTTATTAAAATACGTTTTTGTTTTCTATATACATGACTCAAAACCCAAAACTAAGGCACAAATACCTTCCCAACCAGTGTCCCGATCCACTTCCAAAAGTTACGTTTCACAGCCGGAAAGCCATCTATATGCGGCACACGCCTTACCGTATCATCTTCCTCACCGTTCGGCTTTACTTTCACTTTTTAAATCCTGCTCCACGCTGGAAATTGGTGTCACGTCATCCCCTTCAAGCCCTTCCTCCTGTTCCTCGTTTCGAAGAGTGTCCTGCGACGCATCACCATTCACACCATAAAAGCGTGCGAAATAATCATCTTCCTTCGATTCGGCTGCTTCCTTCGGTGGTTCCTTTTCTTCGCGTGCTTCACTTTCCAGCTGCGACTGCAGGAACTCAAGGGCAGCAAGTAGATCCAACCGACCACGGCTGAGTTCCTTGGTGTTGAGTAGCTTGAACAACGCCTTAACGAGATCCCGCTGATCCAGCCCGATCGTGGGCGAGAAGCCCTGGTTCACCCAACCAATCATACGCGTCCGATCGGCCCGATCGAACTCCTCCGACACACCATCCACGCCCGACAGCGCCTCGACCAGTAGCAAGAATTTATCCAGTTCGATAGCGATCAACTCCCGGGCGGCTTGTTCGATCTGTTCGTTGAGCACCGTTGCGGACGGTGGTACCTCGGACACTGTTGTCGTTTGCTGTATGATTACCACCGGAACTTGTGGCTGCTGCTGCTGTTGATTATGTTGCGGGCGTCTTCGGTTGGTATTTCGGCGACCCTCGATATCCTCCGTTGGAGCATTTGCGTACTGTTGCTCGTCGAAGTTGTAGGGCGGTGGCTCGGTTGTATCCACAAGCGCTCCAAGCACCATATCGTCTGGGATGACTTCCGGAACGTCCGATGATGTTTCTTCCTCCGCATTGTTCCAAGGTGTTTCCGTTTCTGCATTTACGTCGTTGTCCCCGTTATTGTCGATGAGTGCTCCAAACACCATATCCTCTGGAATGTCTTCAATGTCCTCGGGATTTTCCTCAAGCGTTTGCTCCGCATCATCGGTTGCCGCATCGGTAGAAGTCTCTAGCACCGTTTCTTCGTCCTCCTCCAGATTACCACTTACAAACTGCCCTACAACCATATCGTCCGGAATGTCACCATCCGTGTCCGTGTCGGATTCCTCCGGTGCCTCAAAATCAACCAAAGGAGCAAGCGTATCTTCCTCTTCTAGCACTGACAGTGGCTCCAGTTCTTCATGTTTTTCACTCAACGATTCAAACACCATATCCTCGGGAATATGTTCCTCACCCTCTATAACAACTTCCGGTTCCAGCTCCAACTCCTCCAGCAGTGCCTCATTCTTGTCGTCAATTAAATTTACCGGCTCATGTTCATCTAGCACTTGCTGAAGGTTGCTCTCCTCCGTGCGGTCAACCTCGTTTACATCTTCTCCATCCGTTGGACCATAAACACTGGCCCACAAAGACGACGTAGGCTTATATCCGGGGAATAAATTGTAGTACGTTTCGGAATCGAACGCTTGCGGACGTGGACCCCACTGGATGGCGTGCGGTTCCCATTCCGGTTCCTTCACGTCAGCCCACTCGTATCCCTGATCAAGATCGTTCTCACTTTCTTTCACTGCTTCAACCGGTAGCTGGTAAACTTCGCCCTGTTCTGGTGGTGGATGCACAACATCAACCTCGTTGTTTTCGTAGTATACTGGTTCTTTATGCGGCGTGATGTGCTTTTCCGGTACGATCACAGCAACAACCCCGTCGCCTTGCAAGCTTTTCACCGCTTGCTGTAAACTTTGCCACTCACGCTGCTGATCGCGCAGCAGTTCACCGATCACGTCTTCCTTGTCGGTGATATCAAGCCCACCGGTTCCATGTTTTAGGGCCAGAATTTTACGTAACGTTCGCACAACGATAGGGGAAAGTAGTCTGTAGTCATTCGCAAGCTGCACATGCACCCGATCGGGGACCGTTCCATCGGTTCCGATGCGCGAAAGCTCCTCAAAACCTTTCTCCCTGCGAAGTTTACGTTCTAGCTGCTCGAGCAGCTCCTTGTTGGTAATACGATCGAGGGCACTTTTAAACACGGGACTTCCAAACGCCCACGGACGTCGATAAGCGCGAAGAATCTTCGCAAGGTAATACAGCTCCAGCAAGACCTTTCGTTCGTCCCGCTTTCGCGTAAGTGTTCTTGCCTCATCCTCATCCTCGGACATCACTTCGTACCACGTACTTTGAACATCACTTTCACTTGGGTCGATCGACTGTATGAGCACTTCCCGCTTTGGACGCGACAAAACGTATCCTTTGGTGCTGGATGCAGCAGCACAAAGGCACCAAAGCACAACCGTAAAAAGCCTCATCGTGAAGAAACACCTTAGCACAGGAGGAGGCTTGCGAACGAACTAAGGCAAACGTATGCTTAGAGCGTTATTTTATATGCGAATTTTAATGGTTTCGTGTGTATCCGGTGGGTACCTGTTGGGAATATCTTGGGACATATCTCCAAGTTTTTTCCCATTTACAGGTACATATTGTGTAGAAATATTCCCAAACTTACGCAGCAGCTAGTAGGTAACGCCCTCCTTCTAACTGAGCATGTTTTCTAGCAAAGTTGCAACTAAAGCCCGTACCTGTTGGAACGTTTTTTCCCCCATATTCCTTTATTACAGCTTGTAGTTGTTGCCTGTACCATCAAGGACATAGAGTTCCAGCCTTTAGGTTCTACCTCGCGTTGATTAGAATTCTCCGAAAGCTGTAATAGTCTAATACGTTTTAATATGATGCATTCGATCATTCGTACACACACACACACACACACACACACACACATTCAAAGCACAACCACATTGAAAAGATGCACATTGCATTAATTAAAAACCTTGTGTGGATGCATGCATGCATTGAAATGGTGTCTTTGTTGCCCAAACTCAATCCACCATTATCGAACGGTCATCATCCAATTTCCATCCTTTCGGGCGCGGTTGAATGTTTTAAAACGGAAGGAATCGGTTCCCCTTTTCTGACCGTGGCCAACACAGCCTCGGTCCTCGGTCGGATACGCCGGACACACCGGACTAATTAAAACCTATATTTTCTGCTGACCGGAATTCAACCGAATGTACGTGGTGACGTCCTCGTTCGGAGTAATCAGTGGAATAAAAAGGGGACAACGAACTTAAGGGGGTGGGGGGGGGGGATAATGTGGGCAGAGTAGAAGGTGGTCTGGGTGGAAGACTAAATTACAGGACGCTTTCTCCGACCGACTGCAATGGTTCCATTCTGTGCCACACTTGTGCCATTGAGCATCCGGAGTTATCTTCCAGAGCTCCCGGGTGACATCCGGTGTTTGGTTGGGAGGACGATGGACCGGTATCCGGGGCACATGAAATTTATTCTTTTCAATATCAGTCCCACCCTCAAAGGAGAAGCAGAAACAAAAAAAAAACAACCCCGGCTAGTCATGAACGCCACCGGCAAGGGAACGACGGACGCTGAACATTCATTTATGGGTACGATTTTGTAACATGTTTCGACAAATGTTCTGCGCCACCTATAGAGATGGATCCTCCGGCTATGGGTGGGTAAAAAGAAAAGAAAAAAACCCACCAACCCACCCACCAAGCCCCAGACTGGAAGGTTAAAGTTCGCCAGTTTTCGGTGAGGCCATTGGACATTTCGGTCATTTCCACCCTTAAAGGGTCGGGGTGGATTTTTTTTGTATTCCGCACCGTTTCGCCGACGATTGGACAGCGTGTGTGTGTGTGTGTCGACGACAGCACGTGGGAAATGTGGGTGGAGGGGACGAACTTTTAATTACAATCCTACCGTCCCGGTGTACAAAAGGCTCGGCACACTCTGGTCTGGTCTGGTCAGATGAGACACGTGGACGTGCGCGCCGATGCGCCGATTGTCGCCACAGTAGTAGCTGTGTGTGTGTGTGTGTGTCGCTTTTGGTGAAGTTTGAAGACAAGCTTCTGCTCTCCGTTTGTCGGGCGCACATCATCGTGTCTCGAACAAAAGTCAAAGGATAAGTGCGGGGTTAATTTGACATGAAGAGGAAGCATAATGGGGTTGGTGAGGAGGTGAAGTTCCATGCCCGAAACAAACCCGCACCAGTTGGTCATTTTGCTTTGGTCGCCTTTTTTTGCGCCACATTTTCTCATCAATTTTCTTGCCCTACCGGTCTTGGGCCGGGATTTTTCGTGCGTTGTTTGGAGCATTTTTGGACGACGGAATTGGCTCGTCAAGCTGTGCGATTGTACAACTTATCATACGGCTATTTTTTTTTTGTTCCTTTGATCGACGGACGGTTCGTTTTGTTTCGTGGCGGCGAAAGAAAATGCAATGTCGTACAGCTGTTGATATGTCATGGGGTTATGTTCATTCAATGCTTTCCCCTCGTTTAAGGTTGGATGGGCACGGATGCTGGCTCCTCATCATCCACCGATTGGATGGATTAATTAGTGTTGACGGGTGAGAACATTCCGTTGATTGCTGTTAAACAGCGTGACAAATGGGCGAGGTAGACTTTAATAAAACAACATTTTTTTGTTCTTTTTTTTTAACACAACACCTTACGACAAGAAGTTTACAAACAAGAAGTTGTGTTTTTTATGCAATTAAATTAATTGCAAAATGAAACTTTGTGGAGTAGTAATTATCTCAGGAAACAAAAACACTTTCCAAAGTACATGGTTAAAAAAGGTGTTTGTATATTATTTTCCATTGTTAAATGAGAAATTTAGTGTACTAAAGAATTTTAGTAATGGCCAATAATGTTAGCTTATAACTTGATTGTACTAATTAGACATTTCGTTTTCATTACAAATGCTTGATAATCTAATTACGAATGTTTTTTTTTTAAATTATGTTACATCGGACCAGGCCATATTAGGCTAATTTTTATCACGTAACCGGCTAGTCAAGACCGTGCTACAGGGGGACGGTTTCGAACGCAAAAGATTATTTAAATTCTAACCATAAGATGCTATTTAATGGTTTAATATAACGTATGGCAAAACATTGTTCAAGAATCGTTCGCTAGAGTGACCTATGAGCAGGTGAGTTATCCTCTAAGTTTACAGGCTAATTTACAGGCTAAAGAGGTTTTGGAGTCAATCTCATAGTACTATACTAAAGGAATTCCCAAATATACTATTTGTATTACTTGATAACTATTGAACAAGACGACTACAATCGAAGAAAACATCATGAAGATACATTATTTTAGTAAAACATTATCAGTTGGTTATCAAATTGGTTATGACAAAATGATCTTTTTTAGCAGATTTTTTTTCCCAATACATCGCCATTCTGTTTGTGTTAAATTATAAATTTTAGTACATTTTTAGTACATGATGTACTTGTTTTTAGTACAAGCTATAAAGCTATCCGATCGTTTAGTGCTACCTGGCACACATGTTAGACAAGATCGATACACGATTTGCACACGATTGGTAGAGCGGTCGCCGGAGTCGGTTTGAGCTAATTAAGAAACATAACCAACCTGTCCTGTAAAGCGCCCTCTAAAAACCGTCCCTGAGCGACCGTTCACTGCGCCATATCGAACTCGCACCGTGTCGCGGCGAGTGAAATTTCGATTTAACGCTCGCTTGCCCTCGCCCTCGGTTACGCTATGGTGCGAAAGTTGCGAATTTGCATTCCCTCCTGCTCCGTACATTGTCGGACGTGTCCGTAGTACGGTGGAGAAAATCGTCATCATAAAAGCAACAGTCACCATGACCGTCTGTCGGTCGGGTGCTGCTGCTGCTGCTAGGTGACCGACTTACTGGACGTACTGGACCAGCAGGCAAGCA
>STHB01032910.1:0-10019 GCA_018908115.1 Anopheles rivulorum
TATTAACCACCATAGCTTCCATCTGGGGCTGGGGAGGAAGTTTAAATGAGATGTTTGCACCGGACACGACTGGTTGATTTTTTGATTATTTTGAGTGAATTTTAATTGTTGCTTCTAGCCTATGGTTCCGCAGCACTAAACGGGCTAGAGATTTGTTTTAGAAATGTATTTTTGTAATACAAAAAAAAGTTAATTTGTGGTGTTGGGCGAACAGGAAAAAATTAGCCCTAAAGCCTAATTTTCCTTAAATTTGTATTTTCAATGAGAAACAATGTTACAAAGCATTTAATGTAAGGAATTTCAGTTCAGTAATAACGTTTTGCATGGATGAACACCTGGGATAAATTAGCTGCATTCATTATCGTTCACAGTAAAGCATCTATTTTACCAATCGGAAGCAGCTCGTAATATACGACATCTTTCTGATCCCACCATATGCTCCACCAGGCTTTCTACAGGTGAATATTGTGTCTGGTGCGATTACTTACCGAGCCAGTACTTTGTATGTGATTTTATAGTTGATTATTAGCTCATAAAGTTTCATGAAACATTATTTCTTTATACGATATCCATTAAAAATGCTTTTTCCAATTAAATATCTGCTTTATCGTTACTGGAAAACTTGAAAGACACTGATAGAAATGGTAGAATTAAACGTTGAACTGTTATTTACAGATGTTAAACTATTAAATATGTTATTCCTGTCCGTAATGTAACTGTTGTGTTTACTTTGCGAACTTTGGATAATTATTTATAAAATATAATATTTCTTTAGATGATTTTGCAATTTACTGCAAATTTTCAATGACTGTATCAATATTAGCTATGGATTAACTTTAATTACATTTTTAATATATTAATTTGAATTTAGTATTTAGAAATGCTATAAACTAAGCAAAAAGAGCCTCCTTTAATGTGAAAAAGAAAACCATTTTATAGAAATTTTTAAAAAGCGATTCACGGTGTTGCTGTTTGCCATGAGATACTGGGTGGCTCGAACCAACAGGTATCACTCAAAACCCTACAGTACCAGTACCCGTGCTGCCCCCGATGAGTGCGGTTGAGTTCTGCTGCTGACTGTAACCGACAGTGCCCGCCACGTACCCCCGGGTACGTCAATCAAGGTTCATTTTCTAGTTTATTAAATTTTTGATTATGTTGATATCGAGAAGCATGACGGTTCACGATGGATCCGCAACCAGCACAGTCCGTCAAAGCAGGCGCGAACAGGACGCCCGGGTTACCGGGGCAAAAACCCCTTGTGTTTCTTGGTGTGAAAGGCCACTCTACGTGCCCATGCCAATGAAGGTGTGTGTGTGTGTGTGTAGTAAGGGCTCTACCATCAGGTGAAACAGCAGCAACACACAGCATACTTACCGTGAGGCGTAGATGGGATGAGTATTTGTAAAACAATAAACCTCGTTTACGGGACGGCCAACGAGAACCGGTCGGTCGGTGTGTGTGCATGTCGAGTGAATTTCCGGCCGACCGTATCGACCGTCAGCGGATGTTTTGCTGCGGGTTTTGCTAACATCATTAGGTTCATTGTATATTGCCGCTTCCAGCGTGTTACGATGGCGTTGGCGGTACCGTGTGGTTCGCGTATCGCACGTCCATCACATTGTCGCGCGCGCGGTTTCAAGGTTTCGCTGCCATGAATTGCTTTTTCATTTTGGATTGTGTTTTTGCAGCTCGCGCTGTGGCAGCTTTGCTGTGGATGCTGCTAAAGCTAAACGTGGCACGGCTGGTTGGGCAGATAATCTTCTGGCCAGGTATTGACCCAAGGTGCGCCCACAGTGGTGCGCGGGCAAACGAAGGACACGATCTGCTGCCTGTTGCCTGCTGTCCCATGCTGTACGTGGCGCGTTACGGGGTGTCAATTCAGTTGTCAATGATGGTGATGCTCATACGCGCTACGTTCGCGCGGCCGATTTCGTGCCGACGGCTCGCTTGTTTGCGTTGTTTGATGCGCCATCTTTTTTTTGCTATCGCAATAGGGCAAACTGTGTCAAAATTTAATTTCCATTTCCACAGTAAGATGAATAACCTTTGCACAAGCAGCGTGTGAAGCAGCTTGGTTTGATTTATTTTTGCAACCAGAAAAGATGGCCTTTTTTCACTAATCACGCTCTTTCTTCTCTCATTACAGGTAAGCACAAACGAAGCACCGCATATGGACATTCCTGGAATTAAGCACAAAGACGCTATCAAGGTGAAGCTTGTCCACTAATCAGTGCTTTAATAATTTTATTAATTTAATTTTATGATTATAAGGCAAAGCGCTTTTCTTCCCTCTCTCTCTATTATAATAGAAGAATAATTTATGATACTGTGATCATCACGCAACAGGCAAGATTGGGAAATAATCATGAAGCTTTCGTGAAAATGCTCGTCCACACTCGCAGCACAACTGCGGGCTGCATTCTCCAGCAGACTTTAAACTATGCAATCTCAGGTCTCCCGAGCTCGAGCGCGTTAAACTTTACAACCATTTAATGGCGCACGGTTCATTAGTGCCCCACGGAGCTTCAATGACGGCGAGATTAAAAATTTCATATGATATACCGGCGCTTGACTGGCTATAAAACAAGTTATGGCATACCACGTATCATAGAGCCGGGCTTGCGTATCGCAAAAGGTTTGCCCTCAACCACTTTCAACGCGCGCGTCCAATCTCTACGCGAACGGTTTTCGCGGGCGGGAAAACTTAATTGAAACATTCCCGTTCCTCCCTCCCCTCTCCTCCTCCCGCTTCATTTGTTCCTCACCTTTCACACATACACACAAGCTTGAGAAATTTCAGGCAGCATTGCTGGCAGATAAGGTTAGAATTTATTGAAAATAATTTGGATATTTAGTTGAAATATTCCGTCGTGGCATACCGTGGCACGACATACTGTGCACGATGCAGGAAAATGCCGAACAGCGCTTGCGATCGTGCTGGTTTGCCCAACCCGGAAAGCGGAATGGGAATAAAAATCTGCCCATAAATAAACAAATCTCTCTAATTATGTTCCGCCGTGTGCCTGATTTTTTTTTCCTTCTTCCTTCGTCGGTGTGGCACGGGACATGCTCACGTTTAAGGGACAAATTAGAGCAGCACGCTGCCGTGCAAGTGGCGGGCGCGTTTTTCGCGCGTGGCTCATGGATCACCCCAAGAATAAATGTGCCATTTTTCTTCCCTGCAACAGGCAGGCATGTCTGCCTGTTATGTTGTATTGTTCGTCTGTTGAATGTAGTCCCCGATGAGATGGTACGCTTTTTTCGGTGGCATCACCACGGTAGAATCGTTGTACAAGGCAGGAGGACACCGATTGTTACATGCATATTTCATTAATTTTACTCCAAGGAGATAGATGCTTCTTGTAGGGTAGAGTGGTTGAGCTCGCGGTGCCGGAATTGCAATATTGTGAGGTTAAGGTGTGTGTGTTAGTTGCGCTTACGACAACCTTTTAAGATGCGATTGCTGTGTGAGACTGCGAGGAGGCCCCTGGAGTGAATTAAATGGTTTAAATAGCAAATTAAGCTACAACGTAAAGAGGTACGCCGACGACTTCTGTTCAAGGTTTTGTTATTGTATACAATTATTATTATTTAAACATTAAGTTATTTTTCAAATTTGCCCTTTATTTTGGTTTTGAACAAAATAATTTAAATGATAAAACAAATCAATGAACTATTCTTCAAACTGTTTTGTTTAATTCCTCGATTAGATGATTTAGCGTAATGTTGGATGAATCTGATTCCGATTCTCGATTCCGAATGAATCACATAAATTAGTTTGAGAGTCTTTAAAGACGATTCGTAAATCCTCAAAACTACAAGATTTAACGTCATTTATCTTCGCAGTATACCTAGTGAAACATTGGATAAATTTGAGGTTAACTAAGAATTCCAACTTTTTTTTAAAATTTCCATGACTCTAGTCCAATCAATGTTCAAATATTAAACACCAAGCACGGTAGTTGAATATCTTGAATCTCTTATGAAGCTTCAAGATTTGTGTGATATTTAATGAATATTTTGAGAATGATCTGTGAACACAGGGGTTTATGAGGATCTCTGGAATCTAACAATATTTGAAAATAATAATTTGAATCGCATTTTTAATGTGAAATGAGTTTCCAAGGTATCTTTGTTGAAAATTCATTCGAATACCTCTCCTTAAATAATGTATTGAGTGAAGGAAAGTTTGATCACTATAAATGTTAATAAAATAACAGTTAAAATGTAACAAAAATATGATCAGCAACATCAGAGATGTAATATATTTACCTTTTTTTATTTCTATTCATTAGCAGAATGATAGAGAACTTCGCTAAACAAATATGTTACAATCCAAACAAATAACCCTCGGCCAAGCACTAATGCTAACAAAAGCGAAGCGAAACCGGCAAGCAAATTATTTATGATTTATGTTCCAGGTTTTGTGCCGTAACCCGCAATATAGTTTCATTTTTCAAGCTTTTTTTTGTTCTTTTGATTGCTTGTCCGCTTGTCTTATGGCCTCTTGAAAGTTTACAATTTGCCATACTTTGCCCAGCGAGTTGCCTGGTTACTTTATTTCCGTTACAAAACGAAATTTCATCGTTTGATTCGCAAGAGTTTTTCATTTCGGGGTTTGGTTTTGTTTTTTTTTCCCCAGTCGTAAGTAAAGATGTGACCGGCTTCCAGGATTCGTTTTTTCTTTTATTTTCATCCACAAGCTTGTTCACAATCAGCGCCATCAGCGGACAGTAAGATGCGCGCAGTTGCAGTTCCGTTTGAAGGTCCGTGCAAAAGGTCGGTTGGAGAAGTTTTTGACAGTTTTTTTTTCTTTCTTCCATTTCTATTGCTAACGAGCTTGAAGCAGCATCCCGGAACGGATTGTTGTTTTGATTGAGGCATCTTGTGGAATGGAAAGACAAGGAAGAGAACGATTTTACTCAAGATTTTATGAAACGATGTTCGGATGGAGGGGGGGACGAGAAATTTGTTTCCCGTGAAGTTGATCTCTGTAATGTAATTCTGCCGGGTTCGAGTTGATTATAGTTATAGTGAAGTCATACCTTTTGCTTATTAAATCCTTGTTTTTTACAGGTAACAGGTTCATGTCAGAATCAAATGTTATTATAAATAAAATACTATGATTTTAGCATTAAAACCGACCTTACTATACGTTCTACTGCGATGCACTAAGAGACGTTCTCAAAATAGCTCATTTCTTGCACTTCTTAATTAAACTTTAACAAACCGGTTCTACAACGGCGTATGATTGAAGTGCTTATTTTTTGTTTCCATCCCGCAAAGCAAACGAACTTAATGGCGTTCGTTAATGAAGCCGCAAAGAGACACACACACACGCGGCTGTAGTGCACTTGCCAACCGCGATGGACGTGCTATTTCAATCAAACTTTTGATCTTTCCATGGTTAGCCATTCCATTATGCGAACGAGCGACATTGGGAAAAGCAAAAGTCCCCTCCCCCCTCAAAACTTCACCCCAGTTGGGTGGGCCAAGCCCCCGTCCTTGCACTATCACCGCTGCTTCGCATCTTAATTTTCTTCAAGACTTAACCGCAACACCTCAAAACATAAATTTGCTTTCTGTTTGCATATCATCAGAATTTTTACCACCACCTTCTGCTGGGTTGGAATGTGAGGGTGGTGGCCACCATCCAAAGCCGCCCCGTGCTCACAATCAGCGCTCAGGTGCGCTCTTGGTCGTCAGGAATCAGTTTTGCTGTGAGTTCTTTCCCATTTACCCGCACAGTAGTGGAAATTTGAGCCCGCGCCTCGCCTCGGCCGCCATTCCAAGGGCGGCCAACACCTGATTATCATATGTTTGTGTTACGGATCGCACGTCAACCCACACACAGCGTGTGTGTGTGTGTGTGTGTGTGAAAGAAGAGCTGTAATTGAAACCTTCGCTTTCGTGTAAATTTTAATATTCAAATTAAAGTTTATGGCTCATGGAGATCGTCTTCCCGAGGACGTGAAGTAGGGCCCTCAGAATGGAAAGAGACGCCCATAAGAAGGCGGAATGTTTTCCATACCATTACCACGTATGTGTATGTGTGTGTGTTGAGTACGTGTGATGATTGTCTTCCGACGTCTTCGTCGCACTCGGAAAGCAGAAAGCAATTCCTGAAAGCTTTTACGGTTACCATCGTTTGCGGGCTCGTTTCGTACGTCATCAAGGGCATCTTGATTGGAGAAGCGTGAAAGGAAAGTGTTTAATAGGTTTGTTGGCGTACGTACATACACACACACACACTATTTGTGTGTCCCCTAGCCCACCAAGATGGCTGTTCAGAGTCCATTGATCAGCCCTCGCAATGGGAGTCCCCGGGAGTAGTCGTAATCTAATCCTTCCTGCTTTGTGCACTGAAAAATGACGAGATCCCTCTAGTTACCGGGCCGCCGAGGTTTATTCACCACCCATCCAGGGGGGGTTGGTGGAATGGGCCACCGTCTTCGTGCACCTGCTTTCAGCGCCTTGTCACAGCGGGATTATGGATTTTAATTGAATTTTCCAAAAACTTTCACGCACTTTACGGAGCTGACAAGCAGGATGGAATGTGATAGCATCAGGTACCTGGGTGAATAATAGACGATTATTCCCAGCAGACGAGCAGACCTGCACATGAAACCTCGCTTGCCAAGCGTTTGCCGAAAACGAAGCGTTATGTTCACGAAGTGGTGAAGGTGCGTTTTTTGGGAAGCAGATTTCAAGAATTCCCTTCAATTGCGTGCCTTACTTTCCCGTTTTTATCAATAAAATGTAATTTTACAAACACTTTGTTTTCACTTTTTGCGCTGCGACACGCTGCACGGCTTCAATGAACTGCCGTAAAAGCGTAAACCATTCGCACGTGGCCGGTAATGATGAATTCCGAACAAAATCCTGGCGGTTGCCGTGGGTTGGGTGAGATAAATATAAACAGCAGCAAGCAACCGGTGAAACCGGGTGTTCCCAGGACAACCGAATCAATACGCAAGTTTGCCAAATAAAAAGGCGTGCGTGGCTTCGATACGTGGAATTTTTCTCACTTAAATGGCATGCCAATAACAACCGCATTTTATGTTTCTTCGCGTTACTGACGCTTTGAGGAAGGAATGCCACCTTCAGTATGTTTTTTTTTCGTGACTGAAGGAAGACTTACAAAAAAAATACACTCATTTCGACCCTTTTTTGTGATTTTCAACCTACCAACATCCACAAAATTGCTTCGTCGATTGAAAAATAGCAGCCAAGTTGCACAATAAACATACATACATACACACACACATACACCTTTTTCCCTCTAATTCCTTCATGGGACATGCTGTGTCGTGTTTACGGGGCAACGGATTGCGCAAAAAAAAAACACACACCCCCACACAGAGAATCTTCGCACATTGCGAGACACATGGAGGGAAAAAGTTTTAATGAGTTTTTAAATGTAATTGAAAAGTTTTGAATCCACTGAAATGATTAATTAAATTTTTCATTCCACTCGCTGACGGGTTTTACTTTCTTTTCCGTTTTTTTTTTCTTTCTCGGTGGGTAAATGATGGTATTGTACTAAGGTTGTGAAGGGAGTTCGCTAGGACACACATGGCAGCATCAACACGGTAACCCTTTACCGTGGAGGATGCGAACGATAACATTGCGCCACTGTGTTTTGACAGAGATGGTGATTGCTTCACGCACTCACACACACACCCCCCGTTGTAGATTGTTTATAAAAACATACGACAATACTAATTACTATCCTCTGTTTCGGAGTTGTGGGAGTTCCGGAGTTCTGGAGTGATCGGAGGGAAAAGGATTTACGCTGCTTCGGTTCGGTGGTGATGGGGTTGTCGTTTTGACAAGTGCTGTTGCTTCTTTTGCTTTAAGTACGGTAAGGAGTACATTAAATTACATAGAATTCACACCGGGCATCGTATATTTCCTTCCACGTATCGTTACTCGGAAGTACTCAACCGTGTTGTTTCATGTCTATCTGTCATTCAACAGAACGTTCCTTTTTCTGGATCCGTCCCGAGATTAGTATCGGTGCCAAGGTCTGGTAGATAGTTGACGTAGATTTCCATCATCATTACTTCATGTTTGCAATAATATACTCTACGAAAGTAAACAAAGTCAGATATAGCGGGCTAAAGACTTCAGGCCGTTGTAGTGTCACAAGAAAAAATACTAAGAACTGTGCACAACCAAGAGGATCCTGCAACTTCGTACTCCATGCAGAACCATGGAAGATGATCGGAGTCGTTGAACATGACTCCACATACCTTGGAGTCTAGAGTTTTGGACCTTGGTCAGGAATGTTTGTTGGATGGTTGGGTGGTTGGCTCTTTTAGACACTTTTAATCTTACAACTACATACTTCTTTATTATTGTACTTATGGTGGAGGTAATTGAAAATAAATATAAGACAGAGATATATGAGAGATTGTGTTGCGAAATTTTAGTATGTTTGAGGGACATATTTGACATCAAAGAAGTGTGACCAGTTCAAAATTATTAGATTTCATTACAATAACTGTATAATATCACGAGATTCAAGAGCTCCAAAACCTCAAGGAACGAATACAAAATCCTTCCAAACTCACCCTTGTACCAATTATTTGACCAACAAGCGGTAGAAGTACAGAGAAATAGTTTAAAGATTACAAATTGCTTAACAAACATCGAACTATTTCTTCGAACTCGGTAAAATTTTTTGGAATCTCTCAAGAACTTTTAGGGGTTTCTGGACAATTATTCATGCGATACTTAAGCAACTCCACGTCATAGCATTTTCTGCACTCTTTCTGTTCAGATATGATTCCATTATGCAGCCACTAACTTGAGACGACGGTAAAACCAAACAGAATAGTGCCGCTGATTACCGAACCGCACGAAAATAATCATGATGAATATTCCAATCATCCGGTCAAAACCGCACCCATGTTGATTGAAACGCCCGTAGACTTTATATGGTCCAATACTGGTCCATTCCGTGACGACCACCGGGAATCCTAATCCCGCATAGTCTAGTTTGCCTGCCGCAAAACCTATCGGAAACGTTTTGCAGCAGACACCCGTTCGTCGAACGGTGGTTGCACGCAGTATCCTGCCAGGTTCGTCATTCAACAAGTAGAGCGTCATTCACGTATGCCGCCAACAGGACGGTACAAATTCATTTTCGCTTTTGGGGCCCCATTCCGTTTCCTTTTTACGAGCGCAATAAAAGTGAAGCTCATTTCGAAGGGAAGCGCACGCAGAGAATGGATAATTTGCACTCCACTCAAACTGCCCCTATCAACCGATGTCACGCTAGCTGTTGTGTTTTTTTTTTGGTGTAGGGGAGAACGAAAATGAAATATGGGGCTCAATAAATTCGTTTCTTGCACTGTGTGCGTGTCACATCCTGCAATGGATGAGCGATCGGCGACGGCACAATGCGCTATAATTCTTTCAAATCAAACGGCGTATTTATAGCGCAAGCATGAAGAAATTACGGCACATTGTTCCGGGTGGTAGAGTGGTTTCCTTTTTTCACCATTCGGCAAAGACACTTTGGCTCCGGGCAAGCTGTTGAGTGGTCCATAACTAAATTCTTCGCCCACACCACCCGGTATCGATCGGGATCGCACTGCACACGCAGCGAGTTGATGGCAACTGGCGGAAATTATTCCTATATTGAATTATGGGTGAAAATGGGTGCTTTTATTCAGGCCACTTGCATACCATCGCACACCGTTCGAGTATGTGGCTTTCTTGCCTTCTCTCTCTCTCTATAACTGTGTGCTTGATGATAATAACACACATATCGTGATGGTAACAAAAGAAAAATGGCGCTCTTCCTTTCGCACGAGCAGAGTTAGAGTGAGCAAGTATTAGTGTGTGTGCGTGTGTATGTCATGGCAGGGAAATTGAAGTAGTTAGTGCGGGCACAAAAGCACACTTCATTTGACATTGTACCAGGATGAAGTGCTAAAGTATTATCCTTTCTGCGTGCCTCGACAAATGGGAATGCACCGCACCTACGCACACAATCGTGAGCGTCG
>STHB01032911.1:0-10017 GCA_018908115.1 Anopheles rivulorum
GTTTTCACGATGCACGAAGACGTCTGTTCGTGATTTTCCGGCAGCTACTTTTCCCGAGTACGGGTACGATTTGGTGCCGAACAGGCGATATAGTTCATCGTACGTCTACAACCCGATGTGATCGTAACAGTTAATGAACCCCTATTTTTCCCGAACCACACGACACACGAGGGCGAAAACGAACGATCGCATTCGTTCCGTTTTGGGGCGAATTTTCTCGGCTAATTGTTGGGGGGTTTTTCCGATACGAATTCGGATTTTCGCACACCGAGCCGAACACCGAGCTGGGGCGAAAGGTTTTCCATGCGCGTGCGGCTGCATTTAGTTTGCCTTCGGGACTCGAGGCTGCTTCATGTCGACGTGGGAAATGTATGTCGTTTGGCCGGCCAAATGATTAATCGTTAATGGAAGGAATGTGATTGGATGTTAAGAAGGATAGACACGAGAAGGTTATTATTGTCGGACATTGCACCTCGTAAAGCAATACTTTCTGGAAATCTGGAAACAAACTCTGAGCAAACAATATAGATTTTATAATGTTGAGGTTTTCTAGTTGAAGACAAAATCATACATTACCCAAAGAACTTAGAAGCTAAAGATACATGCATTAAGAAGCTTGTTTTTGTTTTATGTTTATTTTATGATTCTAATTATGAATTACCATGAACATTTTGTTGTCCTCTGTCTATAGCTTATATGACGTTGACATTATTTTTTTCTCTTCAAAATAAAGATTAGAAGGTCGAACCAACGTCAGCAGTACACGCGGACGTTAAGTGCAATAGAGGCTAAAGATGAAGACAAAGAGCAACCGTGACCGTATTGTTTCCCCACAGGTTCGATTTCATCGGCCAAACGGTCAAGAAGTATCTCTACAGAATGGGAATTGTTAAGCGGTAGCGTGAGTCACATTCTGAACAGCAGGTACCGCTAACCAGAAGCTGCTAAAGGCTATGATGGAAAACTTCTTGACATGCGCAATGTCAAAACCTTGATGGATGATGTGACCGATTTGGCTCTGTATGGCTCTGAAATGGACATGGCGGCCTTAGTCATAAAGGTGACCTAGTATGTGATTATAAAGTGTAGACTCAGTCATCATGCTAGGAATTATTCAAGAAAAAAATCAGGTTTCTGGAAAACCGTATTATTGGAGACCTTGAGTTCTTGGGACATAAGCCCAATACTGTGGATTAGTAAAGGAATACCTAGAAAGTTCCCGTACCGACATCATTGAAGTGCATCACACGAAGAATAAGTAGAAGAAAAATAAAAAGAGTTAAAAGAAGAAGTAAAGTAGAAGAAACCCTCAGTTCCGACATTGCCATTCGAAACCAATAACAATAAATCCTCTTTTATAATATCTGATTTCGCAAATGAAAGTTTGGCCGATCTAACAACATGCCTCAGATATCTTCAAAAATCAAATGAGTCGCGGATTTCATATGCAATAAATAATATTTAACTGTGTTTGTTTCAACCCACTAAGAATCCCAACCATTAAGCAGTGCTTGTCTTTACGAGCAATTTAGAATAAACTAACCCATAACTCACTCTGCCGGCAATCATATCTTTCGCATCTTTTGCAGCCCTTATACACATTGTGAGTCACACAAAAACTTTTGCCTTCTAAAGCAAATCTCTCATTTAAATCAACGCACACATCCCACCGTAAACAAGCGCATGACACGTTTATATGCAATTATGCCTCGCTGCTCTCATGCAGCGTCTTGCAACATGTCTTCGGTCAGGCGAATTGCGATGAGCCGTTAAACTAAAACAAATAAAAACAAAACACACACATACCGCCGCCGTACACACAACATAAAAGCCACAGGACAAATGATGATAGCAATAAAAACAGCAACCCCCACAACACTCTCCACACACCGACTTTGCATCTCCGATGTCTCCGATCGCTTTCTTGTCTTTTGTGGCCGTGCGTCCCTGCACATGTGGCTGTGCGGGAACCAAAAGTGTTGTTCCGCCAAACCGGGCGCTAATGGGAGGCCACAACAAGACGACGGTGACCTTTTGCATGCGTTGTCTTGAGCAAATTAAAAGCCCATAGCCATTAGGGCGGTGAAATGTGCTCGGCAAACCTTGGTTCCCTTAGTATGTGCAGCCATTACGGGAGGAGGCCGTATAAATCAGCGCAAGAAAAAGAAGGGTGTAGGAAAATTTCCACCAAGCGACACGGAATTAGTAATTGCAAATGAGCAAAATTTCGCACATTAACTGAGCGCCATGTGCGTGGAGTGAACTGGGAAAAGGAGCAACTTTTTAATGAAAGGCCCCCAAAAATAGTTAATAATGTCGGCAACGTAAATATTAGAAGATTTAGTCTAGATTGTGTGTTTGAAGATGAGTATAAGATGTTAAAATTATTGTTTAAATGGAACTAATAATTAAATAACTAAAGGAACTTGTTGGAATACTTTGGTAAGTGTAACAATTTAATAAATGGTGAGTTAATTCTTTAAAGACCTGATAATAAGACTGAATTAAACAAAGAACTAATCTAATAAGCGTGTCTGTCTTAAATTGCATCTTTCGTTTTCCAGTTTCATCTCGGAACCGATGTTAATTCATTAATCTTTTTGCTGCCAAGCGATCAGGCCGTTTAACATCTTGTTTTTCCTTGATAAATGACGTTCTGGTTCTGGTAAGAAATGTTCTATTAGATAGAATTCTACTAGCCAAACCATTCACTGTGGGTGTTTTTTTCCCATTCTCTTCCCACTTATCGCCACATTCCCTGGCGCACTGCAACGTGCACCATATAATAGGACAAAGCGTATTGATTGTTTGAATGCAGTCACCCGAAAAGATACCGCGGCCGGTGGTGGTGGAGCGCTTTGTGTCGTTGTGTCGTTCACCGTGCGTGGGAGATGGAATTTTCCACTCACCACCCAGAGTGTGTGCAGTCGAGTCTCACGTCGTGTCTTGGAAGAGAAAGAACGGAGAAACTAATGAATGGCACAACCATTAAGCTGGTTTGGATGGCTTTTTTTGTCTCCTTTTTGTGTTATAAAGCAGTTGAAGTGTTATTATCCGATCGATTCATCATAGAATTAGTGGTAGAAAGAAGTCTGGGGAAGTGTGCTCCAAACGCAAGCTGAAATGCTTATGGTCATCTACAACGTAGAACACGCACATTTATGCAATTTTCTAAAATAGAAAATTATATGAATCATAATACTATATGAACTTTAATCTTTATCTTGAGCTGGAATTGATGGTATACGAGAGAAATAATTAGCTTTTTCAATTTTTAAAAAGTTTTTTTCCTCAAAATGTGAACGCTCAGAGACCTTCAAACCTTTTTAATGGCAACCTCAAGACCTTGTATTTTTGTGTGCAACTCCTAAAGCATCATCCTGTTTATAAAAAAGACAGGAGATGGTTTTAAAGGTTCATATAAAATTGGTCACCAAATCACCCTTGACTAAGCATATTTGCCTGATAACTTGGACCTGTAGATTCTGGAGCAACCATCGACACGATTATCCTTCGATCAAACCAGAGATCAATCAGAAATCTTACTGTTAATTAGATGTACTGTACAGGTTTTACTTGAGAACTCCTCTGTTTTCCACTTCTTTGTCCCTAAAACATTAGTTTAAATTTTTAAAGGGAATTGCTTATTTTCTGTTTTCTTTGCTTAGGTCATCCATCTTAAACATTCATTTTTAAAATTATAAACATAACCCCACGACTTACTCTATTATCCCCAAGGAGCACTCTAGATTCCACAACTCAATTCAATTGATGCTCCAAGAAAAGCCTCTTGTCGCTGCTATCCCTCATGCGTACCCAACATACATTTGATTGACTTTTCTCTCTCAGTCTCTATTCCCTTTGGACCTTGGACTGTCTTAAGTTAAAAGCAACCTTTTTCCTGACAGTTTGATCCATCCCTTGTCAAGTATGTTGCACGGGATACGAAGATTTGCTCTATCACAAATAAATTGAAAAGGTACGTCGTCTTTTGGCGTGCGCGAAATGCGTAGACTATGCGAACAAAACCGACAAGAAATACGCACAATCAAACCCCACTGTCTGCGCCGAAACGATTATTCTTTCGAATAAGGGTAGCTATCGAAGTAGCACAGGGTAAGGAGAAAAAAAAATTCGAACCAAAGAATAGTTACCATGGTTACAATACAACCCATCACACACAATTTCTGCCCGCTCGGTGCGATGCGTTGGCTGTGGTTGGTTTTTCTGCTGTCGTAGCAGTTTCTAAGGGGGTCGAAAGTCCCGTACAGGGGAGTTTCTTTGTTCGATGGACGATCTCTTTGTCCATGTTTTTTGTTGTTGGACGTGTATTGCAATTAGTCTTTTTTTTCTCTCTCTCCTGTTACTACGCAATTCACCGGGAATTACTTGACGACTTTCGATGAGTGGTTTAGCAGCGGCAAGTGAAAGGCATTGATTGTGAATGTCGTTTTCTTTTCTTTCACACCGAAGTGAGTGAATGCTTTGTGAGAGCGTGACTCACAGTATGCGATTGAAAATGAATAATGTGAATGTTACTGCTGCTACATGCTCACACTCGGTATAAATGTTGAGTGAAGATTTGTTTCTCTAATGCCCAATGAGGGGGGTTTTTAATTCTTTACTTATTATACTCATACGTTTTTGTTCTAGCGACCTAATGACACACTAGAACCTCATCTCATCTCATTATAGCACATTAGTTCACTTTTAACGGCTGCTTAAATGGACAATAACAACTCGGTGTTTTTTCCATCGTCCATAACAACACGATACGCGATAACACGGCACAAAGTGATGCCGCCACTGGATGAAACGCTTTAATATCACCATATGAACTTGGGTCATTATTTACGACTTGCCTTGAAATGCGCAAGTGGTAGAAGAAAACAACTCCAAACAATCGGCGTTATTGGTACCGAATTAGTTACGGTCACATGCAAATTGCAATTGCGCTTCACAGCACAGCAAGCGCAAACGTTGAATGCAATCGGATGGGTAAATGTGTAAAAACATTGCTATTAGCGTATGGCAAAAACAACGTGCCCATTTCGCAACGCTCGCCCGTAACAACTGCTGCAACTAATTGTGCAGCGTCGAACCGAACGATCGGCATCGATCGGTACGATCATTCGGTTTCGGTTTCAGTTTAGTAGAATTGGTAATTTATGTGTTTCCCCTTTGACGGCCACAAAAGCCGCAAAACAGTGGAGTAAATGGAATGGAATAGAGTGTGCTGGATCGTTGCGA
Source organism: Anopheles rivulorum (assembly GCA_018908115.1). Classification (NCBI taxonomy): domain Eukaryota; kingdom Metazoa; phylum Arthropoda; class Insecta; order Diptera; family Culicidae; genus Anopheles; species Anopheles rivulorum. Next base: position 5,251 of record STHB01032911.1, read on the forward strand.
ACTCACGACAAGGTTCGTGAAGGTGCTTGCTTCTTCTTTCGGTGGTGGTGTGGTTTCTTCTCTTTATAATATGTTATTTAAAAAATCCATTTTTACAACAATAATAACAACAGTAGAAATTACGCAAACATTTAGCCACATTCCATCCAGAAAATGAAACCATCTAGAAACGAATTTAATTTAGTACACAAACGGTCAAAAATGTTATCACAGAAGTAGTCGTTAGAAGTCAAGTAGTCGTTAGAAAATGTCGACAACAAGTTTTATGTGTTGTTAGTCAAAGGTGAATCATTTATTCCTTTTAAATGCGACAATTAAATGTGTAGATTTACGAGCAAACTACTGCCACCCAAGCCTTGAACCATTCAAAAAGAGACGATAAGCGTGGAAAACTGTACAGCTCATCCTCTTAATTTAGCTGCCCAGTAAGCAGAAACGTGAAAACCATTTTGCCTGGAACTGCTGCAATCGACCTTGAACTCGTCTTTACGATCTATTACGGATGCATCATCCAACAAAGTGTCCGAGGCTGATTGGAATGCAATATAATGGAAGTGTGACAACACAGTTTTACGATGCTAAAATACATCCGCAATTAGAGGAACATTATTCACTCGAGCTGTAGGTGCAAGGGTAACGTTGTGTTGTATTGTGATTGATCAGTTAGATAAGTTGTTTACTGTATAGTGAGTAATTGTTAGTATTAATATTCACACAGCAAAATGAATCACTTCTCCATCGAGCGTGCTCGATGACATTTGTTAGGAATGATTATTTTTATGGAAGTGCTTATCTCTTTACGGAAATTAATAATAATAATTAAAATGCAAATTAATTAAAAGAATAATTAAAATGTACAAATCAGTCAGTAACATTGTAGGTGACATATGAAATAGTTAAAATTAAAAAAAACTTTACTTAAAAATAGTGAAAAAAGAAAATAATGAAGTCATAAAAAAACAAATAAATATGGTCAATTTCGAAGTTCTAAAAGAAAATATAAAATTGGAATTTAAAAACCCCTAAATTGAATTCGTTTGTTGTTGAAACTATAGCACACAATACACTTCAACTAGTTAGTTTGGCATGCCCTCGTTAATATGGAAATGGAGCCCTGTAGCTTGTAGTTGCATTAGCAAAATATTCACTATTCACCCCCTGTTTTCCCTTCCCATAGCCCCACAAACTCCCCAAAGTGTACCGAGAAAATCGTGACACTTTGACTTTGGTCGCCACAAAAGCTAAGCGAAGGTTAACGACCAAACTAGATGAACCTGGCTGGACACGATCGATAGAAGGAACGTGTTTGATGAGAGATTTTCTCCGTAAGCACACAGGTACGGTTGTCCCCATTGCGCTAACCTTAGGTGGGATGAGATTTGGCCGTACAAGGGTTGCACAGGGAAAAATCAAACCAAAGATCCAATTCGCTCCACCGGGAAAGCTTTGCGAAGATTGACAAAACAAACCGTAGTGTTTCGTTGTCCCCTTATTGTCCCTCTCACTGTAGTTGGCAGTGTCATCGTTGTAAGTGGAGTCGGTACCATTAAGAAACGTGGAAGGCTATGTTGCTAATGCTCTGACCCATGCTATCCGTGCCAGCGTGTCGACTTTCCAGAGCGAAGAAGAACGTATTTTACGTATTCGCATAAACAAAACAAAACGTGCCGGGAATGCTAAAAAGCCCGGTTCAAACCATTTACCTTCCTTTGAGCGTATCCGGACCGGGACGGTATCGAACCACCATCGGAGGAATGGCGAACCAGATCGAGATTAAGGCTCGATTTTTCTTATTTGCTTAGCGGATGGTACATGATGACGATGATGATGATGATGACGATGGTCCGGTGAAAGGACTGTGTAAACATTTTAAAATATCACAGACAATCACAGTGAAAGGACGAACGCGATGCGACGGTAATAAACGTAGAGCAGGGAACACAGTACTTGGCATGGGAAGACATTGAACAAAATGGTTGCAATGCTGACGAGACAGGATTTTAAATGATTTCCCAAGTAGGGAAATAAATTGAGAGTGTATGAAAGGCTATGGAATTTAGGGTAAGTTATCCAAAATCGAAATTGATTTCAAAGAAGTATCAATTTATAGAGAAAAAGTATTGTTTTTTATTGTAAGTCATGTGAAAGTATTTAAATAAATTCTATTAAATGTTTATCCTATTGAGATAGTGGTAACAATCAAATTGTTAAAAACCTTTAAATAAATTTGTGTATCTATATTTCACTTATTTAGCAAATATGCTCCTTTAAATTATTAATTATTATTATTCAAGTTTAATTTACTTCAAGAATGAGAAATTTCAGGTTACAAAATCGCTAACAATCGGCCAACGTATAATTGATGCTTTAAATTTATTTAAAATATGTCTGTAGAAATGAGGAATCCTTGTCATCATGAAGGATGAGCAAAAGAGTAATTAATTCTTCATGTAACAAATTAAGCTTTAATTCACTTTTATTAATACAAACAAAGCTAATCCTTTTGTTAGAAATTAATTGCTTTTTATTTGTATATGGGCGTTTCATGCTTTGACATTTCATTAAAATAATAAACCAAATTTTGCTTATTAACACATCAACCACCATTCACTTCGTTTAATCAATCAAATGAGCTTTCGCTGTGTGCCTTCCCGCGTGACGAAGAAAGCTAAGCCCTTGATAAATCACTGGCCATCGTGTCAGGAAAACCTTATCCGCTTCCGCACACGGGAGTGATTGAGCTTCCGTGAGGCAGAATAAAGACAGAAGTGCTCACGATGTGATACCGAGTCAAACCATCGCCATCATCCAACATTTCGGGTGATGCGTGTGTGTGTGTCATTTTGTTCCATCCTTAAATACAGATAATCCAATCGAAATTGATGGTTTTGGCTGGGCGCAAAGAAAAGGCGGACATTATAAATCATGACGGAGCGTTTGTTGGTCTTCCTTTCCCGGGGAGGTTTTTTCACCCTTCTCGGATGGCTGAAAAACTCTTCATGTGCCGACTGTACGAAATTTGTCAGCAACTAGGTTTCTACTGTGTTCCTTTGTTCTCCATTCCATTCGCATTGCATTTTTCGCTAGATGGTTGTTTCGTGGCAGTTTATTATCCGTCGCTCAGCAAAAGGGCTCCATAAAAACCATATGCGACAGGCCAGTCAACTGGCGGACGATCTTCCATGCTGTGGGAGGATAGTTTTTCCTTCCCTTTTTTTCTTGCTGTGTAATATGTTCGCTTGTGTCAGCTTCAGCATCTCGCTGTAGCGTTTGGTGCGCGCTAAATGCTTGCTGGAACGGGTGCAAAAACCCAAATCGACGACATCGACGACGAATGAGTCTGGTGAGAAATGTACATACATTTATGTGGAGCTCGTTTGATTTCTTGCCATTTCTTGCCAGAGTATGCCAGAACAGACGACATTGCCACGGATGTAGCAGGTGTGTCTTATTGGGCTTCGAGAAGACTATTTTTATGAAGTTGTTAGAAATGGAACGAAACAAACGATAAAAACATTAATATTGCCAAGTGTAACTCATAACGGAAGGAGATTACAGTTGGGTTACTATACTGGTTACATTAGGCCGCAAAAAGGAAATTTTGTGAAGAAAGTAAACAATTCTTGTAAGTAGATAAAGTAAACTTAAAAGTCCTTTGAAAAGCTTTAGCTTATTTGTTTAATGAAATTCAATTTGAAAATCGTGAAATTCAAATGAAAATTTAATGAAAAGTGTTGTTCAGTTGTTTAAATTAATTAATTAATGCATAAATTAATGAATGAATACGTTAATAGATAGATATACGGTGTAACCAGAAAAACGAGAATAATAATACATAATAAAAAATATATAGATAAACAAACAAATTAATAAAATAACTAATTATTGAATAAACAAACTCTGAATTATATAAATAAACAAGTAAATAAGCGAATAATAAAATAAATCAATAAATCAATAAATAAACAAAAACTAACAGTTGCTAATACAAAAAATAAAAGCTAATATAAAATGATTTTGTAAAGATGCAAAATACGAAAACAGTACAGACAAATGGAAAAATTAAGCATTAAGTACTATTTTAACAAGAAAAAAGTATGCCATCTCAAAATAAACAAAACTACAATTGCTGATTCAAATCAAATCTGAGCGGAATGGTTTTGTTCTTTAGTTCTTAGTAAGCATATTTGTACCTTCATCGACCTTCGCCCGCAGTTTGTCCGCCCGGAGCCGATTCTGGAGAAGAAACTATAAACATCCCACTACCAAACGAACACCAAAAAAAACCTCATCTTCATCAGGCCAACGGTAATAAATCTATAAAATCAACCGCATTGTTGGGTGGGCGTTATGAGGTTGGCCACACATTGAGCACCGACCGACTTAACTTCGTCGTGTGTTTTTTTTACGAGTTTTGCACCCGGCCCCCGGACGCCACAGCAGTAGAAAAGACCTTCAGAAGAAAAAGCTCCAAAACCGAAAAAAGAAACACTCGCATCGCCGCGCGTCCGCCTGCCGATCCGAACGTTCCGGAATTGGTTTTGATCCATCTCAGTCGAATATGGGAATTCATAAAAATGTGTTTTATGCCTTTTTGGGGGTACCCGTCGACCGTTTTGTGTGTGTGTGTGTGTGTGTGCGCGGTGCTTTAGCCAGTGCATAACCAACTCCAGTATTTCGGTATTTTCTATTCTTGTGACCTTAGACGAATGATACTTTGGGTGGTGGTAGGTTAAGCATGGAGGCGGACGAATCATTCGAATCTCT
>STHB01032912.1:0-10015 GCA_018908115.1 Anopheles rivulorum
AAAGCGATGTGTAGGTTTGTAGCGTTCGCGACGATCGACGAGCCGATCGTTGTACGGACACGTATCGGAGTCCGGACGAAACGGGCGTTGTCGTCCTGTCCCTTGATGCCACCGCGGAATCGCGGGAAGGTCATTGGCGCGCGTGTCCCGTTCCGCCTGCAGTCCAGGCCCGGTTCACGCATCGGCCGGACGAAACGCTAGTTGATGATCTCGCCCGTGCCGGTTTCGATGCGGCTTCTGAGCTGCTGGATGAACTCCGGATCGTAGGGTTCCCAGCTATCGAGTTCGCCGATGATTTTCAACGGCAGTGTGCTTCGATACGATCGCGTTGGATTGCCCGGGAATTTTTTGTCCGTGACGTTCGGGTCGTTTTCGAATGCCCCGGCGGGCTCGACGATGTAGACCCGCGGCTTGCCGTCGCCTCTGGCCATTTCCGCAGCAAGGCCGGCGCCTTTGGGCAGGGCCGTGAAATAAATGTGATTCATCACGACATTGTCCCGGTAATTCGATCTGAAGCCTGCTGTCAGCAAGTCGCCGATCTGCAAATTCGCTCGCGTGCCATGAAAAAACGGGCCGGTGTCCAGGACATCCATGGTGTCTCCTTCGAAAGATTTCGCAACGGCTGCTAAGCGCGCCGCGCGCTTGCCATCCGCGCAATCGCGCCGATCGCATCGCTGACGAGCACCGCGAGCAGCCCGACGATCACGCCGCCCTGCAACACGAACGCGGTGTTCGACGTCTGCAGGCCCGCGATGATCACGTCGCCGAGCCCGCGCGCGGCGACCGTCGAGCCGATCGTCGCGGTGCCGAGATTGATCACGACCGCGAGCCGGATCCCGTTGATGATCACCGGAAACGCGAGCGGCAGCTCGACCGACACCAGTCGCTGCCAGCCGCTCATCCCCATGCCGCGCGCGGCGTCGACGACGTCGCGCGGCACGTCCTCGAGCCCCGCGATCGTGCTTTCGAAAATCGGCAGGAGCCCGTACAGCACGAGCGCGATCAGCACGGGCTTCAATCCGAAGCCGACGGCCGGCACCGCGAGCGCGAGCACGGCGACGGGCGGGAAGGTCTGGCCGATATCGACGACGCTGCGCGCGAGCGGCAGGAAATCCGCGCCGGACGGCCGCGTGACCGCGATGCCGGCCGCGACCGCGACGATGGTGCCGATCAGGCTCGACAGCGCGACCGTGCCGAGATGCGCGAGCGTGAGATCGAGCAGGCTCGCGCGATCGTAGATAACGGGCGCGCCGTTGTCCGCGAACGGCGCGAACCAGCCCTGCAGCCATGCGGGGCGCAACAGCAACACGAGCAGCAGCGCGAGCGCCGCCGCGCGCGCGATGTAAGCGGGAAGCGCTGAACGCGTGGGCCGCACGCTGCCGTGCGCCGTCATGCGGGCTTCCTCGCATGCGCGCGGATCGCGTCGAGCGTGATGCGGCGCGCGCGGGGTGCATGGCCGCCGCCGCGATCGTCGACGGGCAGCGCATCGACACCGCGCCACAGCAACTCGGATACCGCATCGCGCAGCGTGCGCGTCGCGGCGATCGGTTCGCCGTCGGCATGACCGGGTTCGGCCACCGTATCGATCGGCGTCAGCGCGAGCAGGCGCAGCGGCCGGTCGACGCCCGCGACGAGCTGCTCGACGACGCCGGCCGCCGGCTTGCCGAGAATCTCGGCCGGCGGCGCGACCTGCAGCAGCCGTCCGCCGTCCATCACCGCGATCGTGTCGCCGAGCTTCAGCGCTTCCTCGATGTCGTGCGTGACGATCACGACCGTGATGCCGAGGCGGCGCTGCAACGCGAACAGATCGTCCTGCGCCTTGTTGCGGATGATCGGATCGAGCGCGCCGAACGGCTCGTCCATCAGCAGCATCGCGGGCTCGGCCGCGAGCGCGCGTGCCACGCCGACGCGCTGCTGCTGGCCGCCCGACAGTTCGTGCGGCAGCTTGCCTGCGAACTCGGCCGGCGCCAGATGGAACAGGTCGAGCAGTTCGTTCACGCGCGCATCGATGCGATCGGACGACCAGCCGAGCAGGCGCGGCACGGTCGCGATGTTGCGCGCGACGCTCCAGTGCGGAAACAATCCGTGCCCCTGGATCGCGTAGCCGATGCCGCGTCGCAGCTGCTCGGGTGCGACGGTCGCGGTATCGACGCCGTCGATGCGGATCGTGCCGCTGGTCGGCGCGATCAGCCGGTTGATCATGCGCAGGAGCGTCGACTTGCCGCTGCCCGATGCGCCGACGAGCGCGGTGATCGTGCCGCGCTGCATCGTCAGCGACACGTCGTCGACGGCAGCCACATCGCCGAAGCGTTTGCCGACCCGTTCGATCTCGATCATCCTGCACGCCCCTTCGCGAGCGACGTCGCGGCTTCGAACACGACGGCGGCCGCCAGTGCGAGCGCGATCGTCGGGATCGCGCCGAGCAGCACGAGATCGGCGGCCGATTGCCCGATCCCCTGGAAGATGAAGGTGCCGAATCCGCCGCCGCCGATCAGCGCGGCCACGGCGGTCAGGCCGATGTTCTGCACGAGCACGATGCGCACGCCGCTCAGGATCACCGGCAGCGCGAGCACGAGATCGACGCGCAGCAGCCGCTGCACGCGCGTCATGCCCATCGCGCGCGCGGCTTCGGTCACGTGCGCCGGCACCTGTTCGAGCCCGACCACGACGCTCGATGCGATCGGCAACAGCGAATACAGGAACAGCGCAAGCAAGGCCGGCGCGACGCCGATCCCGCGGATGCCGAGCGCGGCCGCGAGCGGCACGTGCGCGGCGAGCAGGCCGAGCGGCGCCATCATCAGCCCGTACATCGCGATGCTGGGGATCGTCTGCACGACATTGAGCACGGGCATCGCGACGGTTTGCACGGCTGCGATGCGCGCGCGTGGCTGCCGGCGTCGGCCGACATCTCGGTGCTGACCGGCGGCACGGCCGCGTGGATCGACGCCGGGCTGCCGCTCGAAAGCGGCGAGACGCACCTCGCGTCGCCGCGCGTCGACCGCTATCGGCGCCCGTACGAAGGCACCGACAACGCGGCAGCCGCGATGCAGGCGTATCTCGACTGGGAGTACGGACTGGTCGATCAGTTGAAGCGGGACGGCACCCATCACTTCAACGTGATCTGACCGATACGTCGCAACCGGGCGCGGCGCGAGCGACGTGCACCGCGCCGCGCCCGGTCAACGCACGCGTCAGCGCTTGAACGTATCGACCGCCGTGCGGCCGACCGCCGGATCGTCGGTGAAGAAGCCGTCGATGCCCGCGCGCAGGTACGCCTGGATCTCGCGCACCGAGCCGGCCGTATTGCGCGTGGCCGGCGTGCCGCCGTCCTTCAGCGACGCGGGCAGGAAGTTGTTCTCCGGGCGGAACGTGTACGGATGCACGACGAGGCCGGCCTCGTGCGCGTAGCGCACGTACGGCGTCGGCTGCTGCAGCGTGCCGTCCGCGGCGACCGCGATGATCGACGTCTTGTACGGACCGACGCCGTTCGCATAGGTCGCGATCTCGCGCATGCCGTCGCGCGTCGACAGGTCGCCGTAGGTGCGCTTGTCGTTGGCCTTCACGAAGTCGTACGGGCGCTGGCCGGCTTCGTCCATCAGCTGCACGAGCTTCCAGTTCGGCTGGCTCGACTTGATCCGGTTGCGGATCGTCTTCAGGTTGGCCACCTCGAACGACTGGATGTAGACGGTCGCCGTGCGCGCCGTGTACGACTCCTTCAGCAGCGCGTCGACGAGACGGTCCTCGAGCGGCAGGTTGATCGACTGGAAGTAGGTCGGATGCTTGGTTTCCGGATACAGGTGGATCGTGCGGCCGGTCTGCGCGGACATCTGTTTCGCGAGCGCGACGATCTCGTCGAACGTCGGGATCTCGAACTGGTCGTTGTACGCGGTGTTCGCGGGGCGGACCTGCGGAATGCGCTCGCGCGCCCGCAGCGTCTTCAGCTCGGCGAGCGTGAAATCCTCGGTGAACCAGCCGGTCAGCTGCGCGCCGTCGATCGTCTTGGTCGCCTTGCGGCTCGCGAACTGCGGCAGCACCGACACGTTCGTCGTGCCCGAGATCTCGTTCTCGTGGCGCGCGACCAGCACGCCGTCGCGGGTCGATACGAGGTCGGGCTCGATTACGTCCGCGCCGTCCTCGACTGCCTTGCGGTACGACGCGAGCGTGTGTTCGGGGCGCAGCGCGCTTGCGCCGCGATGGCCGACCACCTGGACCTTCGCGGAAATCGGCTGGGTGGGATCGGATGCGACATCGTCGTCGCCGCCGCAAGCAGCGAGCAGGAACGCGGCGGCACAGGCGAACGGGACGTAGCGCAGGGAGGTCGGGCGCTTGAAGAGCATGTCGATGAACCTTCGAAACGAGAGTCGGAAAGGGGTGATCGCTCCGGCGGTGCGGCTGTCGCGGCGTGTCGCACGGAGTCGAATGGGACGCGATCGTCGCACCGAATAATTACATATATATTACTTGTGCCTTTCCGTTCAATATTTTTAGGGCGCGATGCCGGCCGCAGGGTGGCTGACTGCGCCTGGCGTGTGGCGCTTTCCGGCGGTCTCAGGCAGGTCGCGGGCCGGATGCACTAAACTTGCGGGAATTTTGCATCGCCGCACCGGGGCCAACGCCCGGCAGGCGCGACGATGCGGCGACTCGCGGGCCGGCGCGGGCGCCCGGGGCCCGTGGGTGTCCGGGGCCCGCGCCGGCCGATTTTTCCCGACCCATGACGACTCGAACCGATTCCGCTTTCCTGCTCGGCGACCTGCTGAAGAACGTTTCCCGCTCCTTCTACCTGACGCTGCGCGTGCTGCCCGACGGCATGCGCGACCCGGTCGGCCTGGCGTACCTGCTTGCGCGCGCGGCCGACACGATCGCCGACACGGCGCTCGTCGCCCCCGATCGCCGGGCGGCGTTGCTGACCGACCTGCGCGACGAGGTCGAGCGGCTCGGCGACGGCGTCGCGCTGTCGCGTGCGCTCGAGGACGTGACGCGGATGCAGACCGATTCGCACGAACACGTGCTGCTCGGCTCGGTGGAGCCGATGCTCGCGCTGCTGCGCACGCAGCCGGACGCCGACCGCGCATCGATCCGCAAGGTCGTCGCGACGCTGACGGCGGGGATGGTATTCGACCTGCGCACGTTCCCCGACGAGCAGTCGGGGCGCGTCACGTCGCTGCCGACGCGCGACGAACTCGACCGCTACACGTATCTCGTCGCCGGCTGCGTGGGCGAGTTCTGGACCGACATGACGGGCATGCACACGCCGGCCGCGCGCGGCTGGAACCTGCCCGACATGTGCGAGAAGGGCATCCGTTTCGGCAAGGCGCTGCAGATGACCAACATCCTGCGCGACTGTGCGAAGGATCTGCGCATCGGCCGCTGCTATCTGCCGGACGAAGTACTGGGCGTGCACAGGCTCGGGGTGGCCGACCTGATGCAACCCGACGCGTCGGCGCGTGCGCGCGGCGTACTGGTCGACCTGTTGCGCGTGACGCTCGACCAGTATCGCGACGCGTGCCTGTACACGCTCGCGATTCCGCGCCGTTACATGCGGCTGCGGCTCGCGTGCCTGTGGCCGATCATGATCGGCCTCGAAACGCTCGAGCTGCTGGCCGGCCACGATGCATGGCTCGATCCGGCGAAGCCGGCCAAGGTGCCGAGAAAGCGCGTCTACCGGATCATGGCGTCGTCGCTTGCGCTGGTCGGCTCGAACACGGCGATCCGCGCGCGCATGGCCGCGCTCACGGATGCGGTGACCGCGCGGCTCGCTGGCCCGGCATCACGCTGAATATCGCCGGCGCGCTGCGCCGGCATCCCCCTCGGCCCGCGTTCGCCGGGCCGCTCCCGTCCGGTTTCCCGCCGCTCGACTGAAACGTTTTCATGATTTCGCTTCCCGAAATGTGGGTGTCATGAATGTCAGCGATCCTGCGCGGCGGCGTGAATCGCGATGTCAGCTGCGATCGCGCATTTGTAAGATGATTTATTGCCGAAGGCGTCTGACGACATCGGACGGTCGTGTTGCACCAGTAAAAATGTAAAGCTAGGGTTTTCACCGGGAAATGCCGGAAAGGCCCGCCGCATAAGCGTTTCAAGGTGTTATGTAACCGCTTGGTGAACCCGTGCGTTGCGTCGATCATACGATGACCGACTGCACGTATTGGGAAACAATTGGTAATCCGTCAGAATCGCGTCGGCATGTACTCGCACATGTGTCAGTCATAAAACCACACCAGAAAAGAAATCATTCTTTGAGGACGGAGAATCAATGAAAAAGCGCGTCGCTTTCGCCATGACGGCAGTGGGCCTTGCAGCCGCTACCGCCGCCCACGCCCAGAGCAGCGTGACCCTGTACGGTATCGTCGACAACGGTATCGCTTGGCAGAACAACTCGTCGGCCACGGGCGCAACGACGGGTGGTCACTCGAAGGTGCAGATGTCCACCGGCGTGTGGGCAGGCAGCCGCTTCGGCCTGAAGGGCAGCGAAGATCTCGGCGGCGGCACGAAGGCGATTTTCCAGTTGGAAGCCGGCGTCAACACGGCTAACGGCTCGTCGCAGTGGACCAACGGCATCTTCACGCGTCAGGCATGGGTCGGTATGACCAACGCCAGCTACGGTACGCTGACGGCCGGCCGCCAGTACACCGCGTACTACACGCTGCTGTCGCCGTACAGCCCGACGACCTGGCTGACCGGCTATTACGGCGCGCACCCGGGCGATATCGATTCGCTGGATACCAGCTACCGCGCGAACAACTCGCTCGTGTACATGTCGCCGAAGTTCTACGGCTTCACGGTCGGCGGTTCGTACTCGTTCGGCGGCGTCGCAGGCGCGACGAACCGCGGCTCGACGTGGAGCGCGGCGATCCAGTACCTGAACGGCCCGGCAGGCATCGCAGTCGGCTACCAGAAGGTCAACAACGCGACGCTGGGTGGCGGCGTGTGGGGCGCGAACTCGACGGTCCAGAACGGCCTGACGGCAACGGGCGACGGCAACCAGCCGGCAGTCTCGTCGATCAACAACGGCTACGCGACCGCGCAATCGCAGCAGCGTATCGCCGTGACGGCGGGCTACCAGTTCACGCCGTCGTGGGACATTTCGGCATCGTACTCGAACGTCCAGTACACGCCGGGCGTCGGTTCGTCGTTCCGCAACACGGCCATCTTCAACACGGCAGGCGCCGTGCTGCACTGGAAGGCATCGGCTCAGTGGGATTTCGCAGCGGGCTACTCGTACACGGCGGCAACGCAGTCGAACGGCATCACGAGCTCGGCCAAGTACCACCAGGTCACGCTGTCGCAGTACTACAGCCTGTCGAAGCGCACGGGCCTGTACGCAGTTGAGGCTTACCAGCATTCGAGCGGCAACACGCTGAACGCAGGCAAGATCATCGCTGCAACGACGTCGATCGGCGACGGCGTGGGCGCAGGTTCGAAGCAGAACCAGATCGGCCTCGGCGTCGGCCTGATCCACCGCTTCTGATGTCGCGCGGCGCGCGAGCGCCGCTTGCGGCATGCGGTATGAAAAACCGGCCTTCGGGCCGGTTTTTTTTATGGGCGGCACGCGTGACGCGTCAGCCGTTGTCCGGCATCGGCCGGGTCGTCCGCGGGCGGCGCCACGCGCCGGTCACTTCGCCGCATCGTCTGTCCAGCTTCCTGCCAGTGCCTGGAACAGCGCCGCCGTGTCGGCCAGCCGGTCGGCCTGCGCGCGCGTGCGGTCGAGTGCCGTCTGCAGCGCCTGCCGCTGCGTGTCGAGCAGGTCGAACGTGCTGATTCCGCCTGCCGCGTAACGGTCGGCGGCGATCGTGTGGCTGGCCGCCGCTTCCTGCGCGGCCGTGTCCCGTGCCTGCAACGCGGCCGCGTCGTGTTCGACCGCGCGCATCGCGTCGGCCACCTGTTGCAGCGCCTGCAGTACGGTGTCCCGATAACTCGCGAATGCGGCGTCGTACGCCGCTTCGGCCGCGCGTTTCTTCGCGCGCAGCTCGCCGCCGTGAAAGAGCGGCTGCGTGAGACCGAGGCCGACATTCCACACATTGAGCCCGCTGACGATATCCGCGATGCGCGTGCGCTCCGAACCGATTCCCGCCGAGATCGAAAAACGCGGATACAGGTTCGCGGTGGCCACGCCGACATTCGCGCTCGCCTGATGCAGTACGGCTTCCGCCGCGCGGATGTCGGGCCGTTCGCGCGCGAGCGTCGACGGCAGTGCGACGGGCAGCGTGCGCGGCAGCGCGAGCGCATCGAGCGCGAGGTCGGGCAGCGCGGCGTCGGACGGCGGCGCGCCGAGCAGGATCGCGAGCCGGTGGCCGGCCTGGGCGAGACGGGCCGCGAGCGGCGGCAACGACGCCTGCGTCTGCGCGAGCAGCGCGCGTTGCGCGTGCACGTCGGCCAGCGATACGCCGCCCGCCGCGTAGCGCGCTTCGACGATCCGCAACTGCCGTGCTTGCGCGTCGAGGAGCTGCCGCGTGAGCGCGACCTGTTGCGCAAGCGATGCACGCAAGATCGCGGTGGCGACGACATTGCCCGCGAGTGTCAGCCGCGCGGCGTCGAGCGTGTAGGCCTGATAGTCGACCTGCGCGCGCAGCGCTTCGAGCGCGCGCCGATTGCCGCCGAACACGTCGAGCACGTACGACACGCTCACCGACGCGTCATACAGCGTGAACGGCCCGGGGCTCGGCACGTTGGCCGGCAGCCCGAACGCGGTGGTATCGACTTGCTCGCGCGTGGCGGACAGGTTCGCGTCGACACGCGGCAGCATCGTCGCGCCGGCTTCGGCGGCGTGGTTCTGGCGTGCCTCGTCGAGCCGCGCGCGCGCTTCGGCGAGCGTCGGGCTGTTTTGCCACGCGGTGTCGACGAGCCGGTTCAACGGTTCGGAGTGGAACTGCGTCCACCAGCGTTGCGGCGTGTGGGCAGCTGGCGCGAACGTCTGCGCGTCGCCGGCCGGGCCGCTGGCGGCCACCGTGGTCGCGGGCGGCTCGCCTCGTGTGTACTGCTGCGTGGCCGGCGCGTCGGGCGGACGGAAATCCGGCCCGACCGCGCATCCGGCGACGAGCAGCGCGGCGGCGGCCAATGCGCAGCCGTGGGCAGTGCGGGCGGGGCGACGCGAGGCCGGTTTCATCGTGTGCCGCCTAATCGAGCGTGCGCCGGTAGAAGCGCAGCGCGACGCCCATCACGACGACCGTGAACAGCGCGACCGGCCACACGGACGGCCACAGGTCGGCCCAGCCGTTGCCTTTCAGCAGGATGCCGCGCACGAGGCGGTTGAAATAGGTGAGCGGCAGCAGGTTGCCGATGAACTGCGCCCACTTCGGCATCCCGGCGAACGGGAACATGAAGCCCGACAGCAGGATGTTCGGCAGGAAATAGAACACCGCGAGCTGCATCGCCTGCAACTGGTTCTGCGCGAGCGACGACAGCGTGATGCCGACCGTCAGGTTCGCGGCGATGAACAGCAGCGCGGACAGGTAAAGCGCGAATACGCCGCCGACGAACGGCACGTCGAACACGAACCGCGACGCGGCGACGATGATCGACACCTGGATCAACCCGATCAGCACGTACGGGACGATCTTGCCCGTCATCACCTCGAGCGGCCGCACGGGGGTCGCGAGCAGGTTCTCCATCGTGCCGCGCTCGCGTTCGCGGGTGATCGCAAGGCCCGTCATCATGACCATCGTCATCGTCAGGATCACGCCCATCAGGCCCGGCACGACGTTGTACTGCGTGATGCCTTCGGGGTTGTACAGCCGGTGCAGCACGACGTCGAACGCGGCCGGACGGCCGTTCAGGCGCGCGAGCGGGCCCGTCAGGTCCTCCTTACCTTTCAATGAAAAATCCTTGTAAAAATGTCTGAAATTGAACGAACGAACAAAAAAATCAATCAAATAATTAAAACAACAAAAAAAAAAAAACAAACGCAAACAAAAGCAAAACTAAGCAACAAAAAGCACATAAAAATAGTTATAAATTTTCCAAATTTTAGCAAGCAAATGAACAAAAACAAAACTACGAGCGAATTACTGAGAACTAA
>STHB01032913.1:0-10011 GCA_018908115.1 Anopheles rivulorum
ACCTAAGGCTAGAAATGGACACACATTTAACAAAGTCAACTGTACACAAACGCACGCGCGCGAAGGAATTCCGTCTCGGAAACGGTCAAACCGGCGATAGATCGGTGCTTTGCCGTACACAGACCACGCCACGCTGGCTTGAAAGGCAAGAAAAATGGTTCTTTTCCGCCACTATTACTATGTGTTCTCTTTTCCCAGTATACCTTTCTGGTTCTGTGAGGTTTTGGAATGACATCAGAAACAACGTAAGCCGGTAATGGCAACGGTACGGAATGGCTTCCTTTGAAACGGCGGTTTGCGTTCCCGTTGCGACCTCGAAGGAACTCTCGCTATTTGTACGTGTATATTTGCAGTGAGTGTGTGTTGCCCATTAACTCCGCAACACAGTAAAGAGACTGCCGGCGGCCTGATCAGTCATTCCGTAATCGGTTCGATCGAACAAGACGGCGCCATTCTTTGCATCCGACAAGCGGTTCCGTAGAAGGAAATCGTTTTTTAGCACTGAAACGCAACCACTTTGGTGTCAACCTTCCGAGCTTTCCGAGTTTCCGAGCTGCTTCAAAGTTACATCACCAACAAGGCTTTAACGGTACGTTTAAAGTGTGTTTTTCTAGCTCCCGAATGGAGGAACGCATTCAAGATGAAAACTTCTTCGAGCGGAGAAGATTCAATCGTTCGCTGCGAGTGATATCAATTTTTCCAACCCTGGAAGGGTTGCTCCTTAGCAAAAAGGGGAAACTTTTGTGTTTTGTTTTGCACCACAGTGGTTTGTGTTTTGTTTCTGCGGAGAACTCTTGCGAAGAAGTTTCCATGCCGTACCATGGCATTGGCCGTTGAGTGCCTTGGTTGTCCGGTTAGAGATAGCTCCCGTTTCGCCCATCTTCCGTACGGCGGACAGAAGCATATTCGGTTTCAGTGTGATCCAACGACTGACCAGAAGTTTGCGCCCCTGTGCGGATGGTCGGTTGTGGTCGGTCGCTTGTTTGTAAGTGTTGTTCAAGACACTCCACTATTGCTTACGGGTTTTGTTACGCCCTTCCCGAACCGAACGGCAGGTTTTGTGGTGCACGCGCCGGGTTCCGAATCGGATCGAATCGAAAGGCCATAAAGGTTTCGTGTTCGTGGTTCACATTGTTTGTCCAAACACTGACCCCTTTCTCTTGAGCGCTGCGCAGCGAGGGTTTTAACGTGTGGAAAATGTTGGGTAAGTGATTTTATCCACTTTCGGTGTAATTCAAGCGATTTACAGAAAGCACACCCAGCATAGAGAAGCTTCTGTTGCAGAAAGACAAAAAAGATGGTAGAATTTGGGGAACTTCGTATTTCTTTATTTTGGATTTGCGTGTGCGGCAAGAACGGCACACACACACAGACAGCATACACAAAAAGCGAATCCTTTCGAAATCCTTAAAGGATTCTACATCCAGGAAATCTCTGGAGAGATAAAAGTTGTTTTTGTTTTATTTTGCCGGAAACTGGCCACCTTTTTCTGTACACTCGACACAACAGGAAATGGATTTTTAATCTCGCTGGATTTGGACGATCGAATCCCATTTTTTGGGTAAACTCCCGGCGGCTTGGTGAAGGATTCTTTCCGGGAATAGGGATTCAGTGGAAGAACGAAAAATATTGCGCAGAATTCGGGATACATTTTAAACTTTTACTTCGGGTTAATGATGATTTGCACTGCACGGAACACGTGTTTGCTCTTGCATCCTTCTGCTAAGTAAGGTTAAGGGGTATATTTTAAGAATGTCCTGGAAAAAGGTAGTCTAAAGCAGTGATTTAATTTGTGATTGATATTTCCAAAGAAGATGTTTGAGAATTCACGTCTGTGAAGCATTTATCCACACGATGAGACGTGGAATTTGGTTTCAATAATTTTCCCTACACTAGAACCAATTTAGCCTAGTGCTCTCGTTGAACATCTCCACAAACTTTCAACGCTTTTACTCCGTGTGCAACATTTCAGTCTCGGTTCTGTGGTTCACTCGTAAACTGTCCCCGATGTGAAGGAAAAACTTTTTCAATATCGACACGACATCGATCCAAGCCCGCACGCTGCTACCATCATCATCGTCGTCGACGACGTCTAGCGACCGAAGCAGAATGCATTCGGATGTAACTGGAATCGGCATCGGACAGAACATTTGCGTCCAATCGATAGAGCGAGTTCTGGGGTCGTGTCTGCTCTTATTTTTTTATTCGTTTTTATTTCCTCAATTCGTACATTGGGACGAACCTTTCGCCCCAAAAAAAAAAAAAAAAAGAACGACGAGTCGAAGATCTGCCGAATGCCGAATGCTCGAGTGCTTTCGATGTTGCATTAAATTGAGTCTGAAAGAGCACGGGACCTAGCTTCCCGTACGGATGGATTGGTGGGCATAAGCGTAAAAAAAACACATATATATATATAGGTCAGGTGGGAAATTGAAAGGAAAAACGGCATTCTTCGAGGCATGTGAATAATTAATCCCGCAATTTCGCGTTACGAGATCCGATTTCGGCGATGATCTGGTATTTTGATGGAGTTAAGAAATTGAATTAAATTGGAAAAACGGAAGCGAAGTTGAAAGGTGCAATGCCACGAGGTTAGAATTCAATGTGAATATGCTATTGCGGAACGGATTTGATTGTGGTGCAATGCTTCGTTGTAATAAAATTCGTACGCATTTTTTCCATTTTCCATTACTTTTGATAGGGAAGCGTTAAAAAGGAAAGTTTAAAAACATAATAAAATATCTATCACTCAAATTGCATTAAAAAAAAACATTCCCAAAAACATTTTTCCCCCAGCAAAATAAAAAGCGAACGCGAACATAATTATGTGGCTTGATTTTTAGCTCAAATACAAAAACACACAAGTGCCGGAACGCGCCGAAATCCTGACCGCATATTTCTTGCGTTAATGAACTCAAAATGAGACGGCAAATTGGCATCTGTTTTGTTAGTGATAAATCGCACCAAGCAGCGTTGTGGTTTTTCCTGCTCACAACATGCAGAAATAACAACGAAATAGAAGAGAAAAAAAAGCACAAGAAACAATCCAACCCAAAGGTGTGCCTGGATGTGTATGGGGGGGAGAAGATGTTGGAGTTGGAGGGGCGCGATACATTCAAAACCGCGACCGCGAGAAAATAGCACCCATCTACCGCCACACCGGAGGCGAAAGTTTAACATTTCACTGTCAAAGTTGTGCGATTGCGAGTGAGAAGCGGAAGCTTCCGTAGCCTAAATTAGGCAACAGCAGGGTTGTGGCGCAGTGAGCGAGGAAACCATTCAACATTAAAAACCCTCTCCTTCCTCGCTTCTCCTCCCCTCTCCCCCAACCTTGGCCAGAAGTAGTCCAGCAGTGAAAAGTTGGCTCATTTTGTTGGCCGGAGCATGGAACCAGTTTTTATCATCTCCTACCTTTTTTTCCCTCAAAAAAAAAAAGCGGGAAAAATGCACGTGAAAATTCTGTGATTTGGTTCAAACACACGTCGCACGCACTCACACACAAAACACACCGACAGCAAGGGAAGGACAACGGTCCGTACGGAGAGAAGCAAAAAATATGCAAACAACATTGTTTGCGTTCTACCACGAAAAAAGCCTCTTTGTAGAAAAGGATAATTAAAACCAACGACCGACAGCAATCGTCTGTCCAGTTCGGAGCCCCGTCCCTTTTTCCTGTCCCCACCCAAAGTGGGGAGTTTTTTTTTGCGTTGTAGTTGTTGTTGTTGCTGGTGGGCACCTCAGCCAGCTTTTACTCCTTTCGTTTAGATGGATGGGCACGGGGATTTGTTTCGCCCGCCGTTTAGTCGCGCCAATGCCTCCTCACGAGGGACCACTTTACTTTCAGTGCTCTCTGTTGTGTTCCTTTGGGTTGGTGAGCCACCGACGGTGACGGCGTAAGGAAGGAAGGAAGGACGGACGGACGGTTCGGGGCAGTCTAATTTCCCTCATAAAAAATGAACACACCAAAACATAAAGCAAAAAGGAAAAGAGAAAGCCCCACAGCAGCAGTATAAAACAAATGGCCAAACAACTTTACATGGACTATATTAAAGAACGATTTTAATTTTCACTCCTAATAAAACTTGTGCCACACCGGTGGCTAAACTGGTCGGTAGGTAGGTTGGTAGGAAGTAAGTAAAAAAAAAAAGGAAGGTAAGGAAGAGGGTGCAGAAACTTTGGCTGGCTGGCGCAAGCTGGCTGTGCGACGGGATGGAATGGTCATGAAGTGGAAAACGAATATCCTTCCGTCATGCTGTCGAGTGCGAAAGACATTCAGCAAAGTTGGAAAAACTCCATCCCCATCTGCTTGGGAAAACGGTGGTGGTTGTGGGAGGTGGCAGATCGGAGATGAAGTCGGTAAAGCAGGAACTTAAGAAACATGCGGAAAGGAGAAATGGTCGATCCTTCACAAGCGCAAGAATAGAGAATGTTCTTAAAATTTGCTGAATGAAGACTACCGACTACCCGTTTCCCCCATTCTGGCCCATTCCCATCCGTCTTTCATTCGGGGAACTGGCCACCGGAAGAAACTCACTCACATACACACAGAGCGAAAGAAGCAAATCCGACAGCAAAGGGGAATGGTAAAGCTGGAAGGAAAAGTTCTTCTCATCGCGTACGATTTACCTTGCATTTCAGTGTTCGCTTTTGTTTTCCGGTAAACGAAATGGAAAGCTGGCCCGCGGGCGAAAATACAAAAAACAAAAAATACATAAAAAAAGGGTCAGCAAAACGGGGTGCCCGCGCCTTTGAAACCGAACGTGTCCTTGCCAGGGTGTGTTCCGGAAGGATGCGGAGGCAGAATTTCTTAAGCCGCCTGGGCGCGACGAAAAAGCGAAGGAGAAGCACACTAACGAACCATTTCAAAGCGCGAGCGAACGGGCCCCGGTTCTTGGAAACATTCAGCATCACAAGAGGCCGATTGTGCAACTTCCTGCTAGTGGAGCGGTTCCTCCACCTTCATCGGCATGTCCGCGTTTCAAGCGCTGTGGGCAAATGTTCGGAATTTGTGTGTGCTGTCCAGCAGCATGTGGATATTTTGTGAGGACATCCAAAACAAAAAAACTGAGGCGAAAAGGAACGAACCTCCCGGAATAGACTTAATTTTTAAGCCATAATTTTACCTTTATTCTTTTACTTTCTTTTTTCTTTTTTTGTTTTTTTATGGAACCTTTTTCTCGGTCTTTCGGACGAACAAAAAAAAAAAGGCAAGCTTAAATCTCCCTTTCGTCTGCGAAAACACCCCATCTTACACTGCATAATTCAAACGGCCACAATGAATCGCACTCCTTTTTTTTTTTTTGGTGGGGAGAAACCTTGGAAAACGAAGTTTTCGCTCCTGTTCGGGCCAACCAGAGGAGGAGGAAGTTAGGCCAAGAGTTGTTTCCGAGCATCAGCACGACCTTCTCCGCTGCTAATGATTATGTACGGTAAAACGCGCGGTTCGTTCGCGCTCGTTTTCGAAATCTAATCAAATGATAAGCACTGCGCGAACATTTCATTCCTGGTGGGGACTCCGTTTGCAGAATTTCCACCCCTTTTTTTTCTCTATCTCTCTCTCTCTCTCTCTCTCTCTCTCTTTCTCTCTCTCTGGTGACATTAAATGAATGTAATTTTGTGTGCCGCCGTACCCTTCTGTTTTCTGCTGAGGTGACACAGTTTTGATGAGCTAATTAAATCGAAATCCAGCATCCCTCTTTGTGGACCTGTGCGATGGCGTTGCTTTTTTTGTGTTGTTTGTGTTCTGGTTTCACTCAAACGTGCCTTTAAAAGGTAATATCTTTACCATTTGATGAGATGTGATGTCGCCGTCGAATGGGGTTGCACGGACACGGCGGTTGCAGGAGTTTTACTGATCTGAGGAAGAACAGCCTTTTTTAGCGTATGTGTGTGCTGGTGTCCGCCCGCAAATATCCGCATGCTCAGACATGCGAGAACCTGAAGCCGGTCGGAACCCTGGTGCTGGAACAATATTTGTTCGCGCCTTATCACGCTAATCGTCGTGCACGTTGATCGTCGTCCTGGGTGAAGCTGCGATCTGCTGCTGCTTCGCCACACACAGTGACAACACATACGTACGAAGCATCACATAGCTAAATCCCTGCCCAAGGACTACGTTTTAATGGGCTCTCCTGTATGTATTCGTCGCTCAAGGTACGGGGTTTTGGATGCGTACCCGTGAGCCGGTTCGATTGGATCCCAACATTGAGCGGGACACGGGAACCAACATGAACGCATACATACGGCAAGCAAACACCCACACGTCCGTGTAAATGCACGGACACCGGCCTCGGACGACCGTTTGGGAAGAAACGTCAAAGGTCCTCGCTGGTCGGCGCACGGTGCCCGGGATATCTCCGTGTTGGAAAATGGCCGCGAGCATTGGAGCCTGTGTTAGGCTCTGCTTCTCCTTCACTTTCCGCATCGTTTGCTGATAGTTTAGATTAAAACCTTTCACTACCGGCGACATCGTTCTGCCGGCAACCGACACCGGTGTACGGCGCTGCAGAGTGCGGCGGTCATTTGCAAAGCGGCGCTAGCCTTGTTTGCCTTTGCCTTTGCGCCAGTGAGAACATAGTTGAAAGGCGGCTAGGTTTTTTTGTTTGGAATCCTTTCTCCACTTCCAAATCTCTTTCTCTCTGCTGTTACTCTGCTCTGCGACCGGGAATTCCATCACTCGGAACGCTTCGAATCGATATCCCTACCGTGTGCCGGGGATACGTTCAACAGCAGTACCATTCGCTGTCCGTCCGTCCGGCCAGCATTGCCTTCATACGGTGGGAAGTATATCCCGGCTTTCACTTCCTTCCCATCTCCGTGATCCGTGCATTTTGCTACACCTGGTGGCAGGTATTGAACATTTTTCACCTGATACACACCTGGCACCAGCACGAGAGCGAGCCGAGGTATTCTGCTTTTTTGCGTTCCATTTGATTTCTTTTGCGCTTCCAGGCATCCGCTTCGTTTGGTGAAAAGCGATTTTCCAGCACCAGCACGTTTGTGCTGCACGTGTATGGATGAAGATGTGAATGCGTGTACGTGTACGTGTGTGTATGTATGCGATCGCACACAGCCAACGGCACAGCGGTGGCCCAAACTGGCCAGTGAATGGTACTCTATCTCTCTATTTATTCAAACCCGTCTGTCAGGGGAAATTTAGATTTCCCGTGCCCTCGTGAGACTACCGGAGCATCCGAGTTGGTTATGGTCGGTTTCTTTACCACCCCTCATTCTCGTTCCTCTCAGTCCACCCTTCTTCCTACACGTTCCCCCCATTCGCTATGACTTTCGTCCTTCGATTGTTTTACACGACGCAACACAGGACGGCAACGGGGCTAACGCACGCACACAGCAGCCACCACACAGTGTATAAGAGCAGTGCTTCTCAACGTGCCTGGCGGTGGATTTATTTCGAACCCGGCATTCGGTCCGGCACTACTCCGGGACATCTTTTGTGCCACGGAGACACGACCCTCGCAGGGAAGTAATTAACTGTTTAGCACAACGTGTACCGTCCTATTCGGCTGGCGGCCGAACCGAGTTTTCCGGGGGGGAGGGACAAAGCTTTTCAAGCCTTTCGGAGCTGGTGGAATGGTTTTATCGAACGGTTTTGAAGGTTTGAAATTTTGCACGGCTGTGCGAATAGATTATGATGGTATCCAGTATCTGGAAATACCGTTCGCAAACCGTGGTACGATTGCAGCAGTAAAACGAGTGCTGGAATTACGACACTTCGTTTCGAGTGTACATCGAGCTAGATCGGTCGTCGGTAGAAGTTGGTTCTTGCCAGTACAGATGGTTTCGTAAATAGAATGCTAAAAACGTAAATAGAAATGTAAAATTCCGATGTAAGCGTCGTTACAAAACGCGCGCCATGAAAAAGTGTCAATCAGTATGAAGCGATGGGAGTTGGCGAGTTCATTCGTGAACCAACAGAGTTCATTTCATTACAGTTTAAGATTGAGAAATGAATAGAAATGTTAATTGAGTTGAGATTTATTGCAATCCTAAGAGTATTTAATGTTTATCTATTTAAAAAAAAATTAAATAATTTTCAAGAGCTTGGAATTCACATGATGATGCGGAACATTACTTCCCGGTTGTGTATAGAAGAACTTAAATTCTAAATCAAAAGTCTTTAACCTTTCATCTAACCTTATATTTAATCGTTTTTGTTTATACATGGTTGAAATTCCATTTGCAAGGCTAATAAAATATCTTTGAAAAATAAATTCATGTATTGATACCTTAGGGATGAAATAAATTCCCGTTCATCCATTATTATTCGCCTTGCAACTAAACAAATCCGCTCAGTCAGATAATCGATTTAACGAATGAAAAAAAAAAATCGTAGGCTCACTTGCTTCTCCTAAGGCACGCAAAACGTGAAAAATTCCTCCACTCAAATGCACTGCGCTTTGCGATGGTTTATCCCGCTCCGGTTCGGCATTCTCCCCATCAGCAGCATTGGCTCGCGAAGGAACCGTAGGCGGCACTAACATTCGCAGCAGTGTATAGCGGCATTGTTTATGTAATCCGATCACGAGTATGAAGTATATTTTGCTTGAGGTCAGCTTTGCTTGAGCTGAGCTGAAACCACCAGCTGGTGGTCATGTTTGTGTGCTTTTTTTATATGCAGCATATGTTGGATTTCTCGTTCGATTTTGCAGATGTTGGATGTTGGTTGGATAGTGAACAAATGTGGTAGTTCTTGAAATTGGATTGCCTTTTTGGACGCTATTGGTATGTATTCATCTGATGAAGAATGAATCCTATATTTTCCGAATTGATTTGTAATGTTTTATTTGGAATTTTAATGTCTAAATTGTACGAATCGTATTTTTAAATCTATTTCGTTGTGTTTTTCCTTACAACACCCGGCCAAACACTGGTTTGGAGTATGCTCACCTTACCCCACAAAAAAACACGGAAACCAATCCGAGTTTTCGCATAAATCATGTGCTTCAAAATAAATCAACCTCCGCAAGGTTTTTGGTCGACAAAACATGAGCGCAATTGTAGGAACCTGCTTCTATTTCTGCTTCTGCTCCTGCTATTGAATGATGAATTCCACGAATACTTAGCCCTTGTTAAGCTTTCGATTAAATATATCCTAGCGTTTTGAGTTTTGGCTACCTTTAACAGCGAATTCGCTACCAGCAAACGTTACCCAACGCTAACTGGAAAGTGAAACATTCCGGTTTTCGCTGTAACTTTAAGAGCACTGGAACCGAAGTTGGCGTGCGCGTCACAAATCCTTGGCCACCAAAAATGAGTTATTTTTGGGGAAGCATCGTTCGCTCAGCGGTAGGCAAAAATAGTAAAGAAGCAATTACATTTGCTAAATTATTGCTCCAAAGTTCCGGTTTTGCTTCCGCGCGTTAAGGCCGGGCAGTGTGTGTGTTTTTTTTTGAGACAGTGGCTAAGACGAGGCAAAACACTCACAAAGCCCACCCACCCACAAGGGCTGTTGTTCCCCGGATAGTGGAAGCATTTCGGTTAAAGAGCCATTCGGCTGTTACGCGTAAGTGGCTGGCGTAAGGAAAGCACCAGGCGAAAAGGTTTCTTTCGCTTGTTTGTATCGTACAACGTTCTTTAACGTTCGCGTCTCATTTGTACTGCCCAAAACAAAAAAAACCACAGCCACAGCCATTCGACCCCTCAGTTCACCCACATCCAGCACGCTTAGCCGAAGCCAAAACTGGGGGTAAAATTCATTTTAGCTGACTTAAAGCTGTTTTTTTTTCGCCCAGCTCCATGGCTGCGGCATGGTGGTTCGCCTAACGTAACGTAACGCGAATCCGAAACTCAACACCCACACGGCACACATGCTCCTCCTACACCTTGCTTCCTCTTTCCATCAACCCCCTGGCCGAAAAAAATAGAAAAAAAGCAAAAGAAGAAAGTGAGACGAGGAAAAACTCGACCCAGACACTTTGGCTGAGATGTATTTATGCCGCCGCCACCGCCGCCGTTGCGCTTGTACGACGCACGCAAGCATGTCCGTGAGGG
>STHB01032914.1:0-10008 GCA_018908115.1 Anopheles rivulorum
CGCCTGGCGGATGACGGCTTCCTGCGCGCGGCCGTTCGGCGCGGTAAAGCCGCTCGACGCGCCATCGTGGTTGACCGCCGAACCACGCAGCACGGCCAGCACGCGATCGCCCGCGGCCAGCGCATCGGACAGGCGCTTGAGCACCAGCGCGCCGCAGCCTTCGCTGCGCACGAAGCCGTCCGCCGCCGCGTCGAAGGTCTTGCAGCGGCCGTCCGGTGCCAGCGCCCGCGTGCGCGACACGGCGATGGAGTTGTCCGGCGACAGGATCAGGTTGACGCCGCCCGCGATCGCGAGATCGCATTCGCCGCTTCGCAGATTCTGGCTGGCGAGATGGATCGCGGTGAGCGACGACGAGCAGGCGGTGTCGATCGCCATGCTCGGGCCCTGCACGCCCAGTCCATAGGAGATGCGGCCGGCCGCCGTGTTGAGCGGATTGCCGGTGAAGAAATAGCCGTCGATGCCGCTGCCGCCGCCGTTGCGAAGCTGCAGGTTCGCGTAATCGTTGGTGGTGATGCCGACGAAGACACCGGTCCGGCTGCCCTTGAGGCCGTCGGCGGGAATGCCGGCATGCTCCAGCGCTTCGTGGCTGACTTCGAGCAACAGGCGCTGCTGCGGGTCCATCGCGGCCGCTTCGCGCGGCGTGATACGGAAAAAGGCCGGATCGAACTGGTCGACGTCGTCGAGGAAACCGCCGAAGCGGCAATACATACGCCCCGGCGCTTCAGGATCGGGATCGTAGTAAGCGTCGACATCCCAGCGTTCGCGCGGCACTTCGGAAATCGCATCCACGCCGTCGTTCAACAGCTGCCAGTAGGCGTCGAGGTCGTGCGCGGCGCCCGGAAAACGGCAACTCATGCCGACGATCGCGATCGGCTCCGGCGTGCCGGTCTCGCGGGCCGCAACGCTCGCGGCGACCGGACGCGGCGGCACGACCTCCGTCGGCGCCGCGGGCGCGTCCGGCGTCGTGCCGGACGACTGCTCCGCCAGGAAATCGGCGAGGGCGTTGACGGTCGGATGATCGAACAGCAGCGCGACCGGCAACGGAATGCCCAGCGCTTTTTCGACGAGCGTGCGCACGTCCAGCGCCATCAGCGAATCCATGCCCATCTCGAAGAAGCCGAGATTGCGATCCAGCGTCCCCGCTTCGTAGCCGAGCACCTGGGCCACCGCGCGATCGATGCTGTCCGCCAGCAGCCGCTTGCGCTCGCGCGGCGAGGCGTCGCGCAATGCCGGCATCGCCTGCGCGCCGGCGGCGGTACCGGCCACCCGCACGCGGTCGAGGAAGGGTCGGTGCCCGCGCGCCTCGTACGAGGCCTGGAACAGCGCCAGGTCGAGATCGACGAGCGCCGCCTGCGGCACGGCGGGGAGGTGATCCAGCAGGTCGAGCGCGCGATCCGCCGCCAGCGACTGGATGCCGACGCGCCGCAGCAGCGCTTCCGCCTCGGGGAAGGTCATGCCGCCTTGTGCCCAGGGCCCCCAGTTCACGCTCAGGGCCGGCAGGCCCAATGCGCGGCGATGATGCGCGAGCGCGTCGAGGAAGCGGTTCGCGGCACTGTAGTGCGCCTGGTCACGCGAGCCCCATGCGGACGCGATCGACGAAAACAGGATGAAGAAATCGAGCGGGAAGGGCGCGCTGTGCTGATGGAGCAGCCACGCGCCGGCGACCTTGGGCTGCAGGACCGCGTCGAGTTCCGCGCGCTCGACCTGCACGATCGGCTTGTAGCCGACGATGCCGGCCGCATGCACGATGCCGCGCAGCGGCACGCTGTCGCGTCGCAGCGCCGCGAAGAACTCGGCGACCGCCACCGGATCCGCGATATCGAGGCGCTCGCAGCGCAGCGACACATTGCGCTCGCGCAGCTCGGCGATTGCCTGCCGGCTCTCGTCGCTCGCCGCGCCTTGACGACCGACCAGGATCAGCGTGCCTGCGCCGCGCGCCGCCAGCCATCGGGCGGTGTGCAGCCCGAGCGCGCCGAACCCGCCGGTGATCAGGTAGGCCGCGTCCGGATCGACGCGCAGCGCGGCCGTGTCGGCTTGCGCGAGCGGGCTCAGGCGCGCGACATGGCGCACGTCGTGCCGCAACGCCACCTGTTCTTCGCGGTGCTCGCCGAGCAGTTCCTGAAGCAGCGCCTGCGTCTCGTCCGCCGGCGCGGCCGGATCGAGATCGATCGCCGTGCCGAACCATTCCGGATGCTCGATCATCGCCCCGCGTGCGAGGCCCGACAGTGCAGCCTGTCCGAGCCCCGTGACGCGGGGCGCTTCGCCGGCTTCCACCGCGTCGCGCGTGACCACCGAGATCCGGGGCCCGGTCGAAGGCGTGTGCACGCGCTCGCTGCCGGCCCGCGCGTGCACGAGATGCAGCAGCGCGGTGGACATGCGCGACGCGCCCACGGCTTCGTCCAGCGCCCATAGAAAGACGATGCGCTGCCCGGGCGCCGCGGTCTCGCTCAGCAAGCGCACGAAATGATCCGGCTGCTCGGGCGCGACTTGCCAGCCCGCTTCCGCGTCGCCGCCGTAGTCGCGGCCGGGGCGTACCAGCGCGCACGACGCGCCGTGCGTGCGCAGCAGCGCGGCGAGCCGCTCGCCGACACCGCTTTCGTCCGCGAAGATCAGCCACGGGGACGCGTCGGCGGCGAGCCGGGCCGTCGGCAACGCGGCTTGCTGCTCCCACACCACGTGATAGAGCGGGGGGACGGTCGGGGCCGGGACCGCGGTTCCGGCCGGGGCGAACGCGGTCCTGAGCAGGTCCGGAAAGACGTTCAGCACGGCTTCCGAGTACTTGCCGGACGACTTGAGATGCCGCAATGCTGCGTCGATGCTGCCGGCATCCATGCCGACGACAGGCGACGGGATCTTCTCCAGGCTGAAGCGCTGCCGCTCGAACGGATAGTTCGGCAAGGTGGTGGCAGGCTGGGCCGGCGCCGGGAACAGCGCGCTCCAGTCGAACTGCCCGCCCTGCGCGTACAGCGTCGCGAGCGCATGCTCCAGTGCCTCGCCGGCGCAGGGCGGCGGCAGCCAGCCGTCGGCGAGTCCCTCCGGCACGTGCGGCGCGTCGGCCTGATCCGGCGCCCCGGCAAGCTGCAGCCAGTACTGCGCGTGCGTTACCTCGTCGGTCACCTCCGCACCGAGACAGCCGGAAATCAGGCGGACCGAGGGCCGTGCGAGCGGCATATCCTGAAGCGCAGCGCGCAACGCGTCGGCATCCTGTCGGGCGGCCACGAGGCGCAGCGCGTCGGCCACGCTCACGACACCCGCCACGCAGGCCGCGACATATTCGCCGACGCCGTGTCCCGACACGACGGCCGGCCGGATGCCCCATCCCTTCCACAGTTCTGCCCACGCAAACTGGACCGCGAAGCGGCCCGCGTCGGTATCGAGCGCGTCCAGCGGCACCGCGCAACGGTCGAAGGCATCGCGAAACAGCGGCTCCGCTGTGTGGAGCGCATGCACGACGCCGGTGTCCGGCACGCCGAACCGGGCGCCCAGGCGCAACGCCTTGCCCGTGCGCGCCACGGCCGCCGACGCGTTTCGCACGCCCGACACATAGGCCGTGCGGAACGGATAGTGACTTCGTCCGGTGGCGGCGGCGCGGCAGATGGCGGCCTGCTCCTGCGGCGTCGCGCCGGCGATCGCGCGCTCGTAGCGTGACGCGAGCGCCGCCAGCGCCGCGTCGGATCTGGCCGACAGCAGCAGCAACCGGCGCTGCGCCGCGTGCGCCGGTGCGACCGGCGGTTCCTCGACGATCGCGTGCGCATTGGTGCCGCTGAAGCCGAACGCGCTGACCCCGGCGACTCGCCGGCGCTCCCCGCGACGCCACGCGACCGGGTCGGCCGCGACGCGGATCGGGATGTCCTGCCACGGCGTATGCGGATTGGGTTGCGTGAAATGCAGGTGCGCCGGAATCCGGTCGTGCTCGAACGACAGCAGGACCTTGATCAGGCCGGCGATGCCGGACGCGGATTCGAGGTGCCCGATATTGGTCTTGACCGACCCGATCACGAGCGGCTCGCTCGCCGTGCGGCCGGGACCGTAGACGCCTGCCAGCGCTTCGACCTCGATCGGGTCGCCGAGGGAGGTCCCGGTGCCGTGGGCCTCGACATACGAGACGTCGCCGGGCGTGAGGCCAGCCTGGTTCAGCGCACGGCGTATCACCCGTTCCTGCGAATCGCGGCTCGGCACGGTCAGCCCGCCGCCGCCGCCGCCCTGGTCGACTGCCGTGCCACGCACGATGCCGAGCACCCGGTCGCCGTCCGCGAGCGCGTCGGCAAGGCGCTTGAGCACCACCATGCCGCATCCTTCGCCGCGCACATAGCCGTCCGCCGACGCGTCGAAGGTCTTGCAGCGTCCGTCCGGCGACAGCATGCGCGCCTGCGAGAAACTGACCATGACCTCGGGCGACAGCATCAGGTTGACGCCACCCGCGAGCGCCATGCCGGTTTCGCGCGAGCGCAGGCTTTCGCAGGCGAGGTGCAGGCAGACCAGCGATGACGAGCAGGCGGTATCGATCGCCATGCTCGGGCCGGTGAGGCCCAGCACGAACGACAGGCGGCCCGCGGCCATGTTCAGCGCGCTGCCCGTGCCGGCGTAGCTGCTCGACGGCATCGCCGCATTGGACACCTGGATCGCATGGTCGAAGCAGGTAATGCCGACGTACACGCCCGTGGCGGACTGCCGGAACCGCTCGGGCGCGAGATGCGCGTTCTCGAGCGCCTCCCAGGCCACTTCGAGCAGGAGCCGTTGCTGCGGGTCGAGATAGGTCGCCTCGCGCGGCGCGATCCCGAAGAACGCCGCGTCGAACTGATCGACGCGTTCGAGAAACGCGCCGTGGCGGGTCGCCATCTTGCCGGGCGCGGACGGATCGGGGTCGTAATAGCGATCGATGTCCCAGCGTTCGCCGGGCACTTCGGTGACGGCATCGCGCGCGTTGTCGAGCAATTGCCAGAACGCGTCCGGCGTATCGCTGCGGCCGGGGAAGCGGCAAGCCATGCCGATGATGGCGATCGGTTCGTTGCGGTCCGAGCGCAGCGCCGCGATTTCCGCGCGCCGCTGGCGCAGTTCGTCGAGCGCGGCTTTCAGTGCATGCGTGGCCTTGGCGTTCATTGGGCGCCGATCTCCTGCGCGATCAGTTCGGAAAGGTCGTCCTCGTCGAGGTCGTCGGATGCTTCGTCGACGACAGGCGCGGGGAACGACGGTGACAGTTCGCCGAGCACGTACCGGGCGAGCGCTTGCAGGTTCGGATAGGAAAAGAACAGCGTCGCGCGGAACGGCCGTCCGAACACCTTGGTGAGGCGGTCGGTCAGTTCGAGCGCGATCAGCGAATCCAGGCCGAGATCGAGCAGCGATTGCCCGGGCGCGATGGCGTCGGGGCCGGGCAGGCGCAACGTCTCGGCCAGCATCTTCGCGAGCGTGCCGGCGATGAGTTCGAGCCGCTCGCTCGGCGCGCACGCATGTAGCTGGCGCAGCAAGGCCGTCTCCTGCTGCGCGGGCTGCGCGGCCGGTTGCGCCAGCTCGGAAAACAACGCCGACCCGGCCGCCGGCGCATCGACCCGGAACAGCGTCGGCCAGTCGATGTGCGCGACCCCGGACTGGGCCACCCCGGACGCCATCAGCCGTTCCAGGGTCGCGATGGCCAGTTCGGGCGACAGCGTGCCCACGCCGAGCGCGCCCAGCTGTTCATGCGCGCGCCGTCCGTAGTCGGTGGCGGCGTGGCCGATCTCCGCCCACGGCCCCCAGTTGACGCTGAGCGCCGGTTTTCCCTGCGCGCGCCGATGCTGCGCCAGCGCGTCAAGGAAGCTGTTCGCCGCCGCGTAGTTGCTCTGGCCCGGCATGGTGATCAGCGCGGCCATCGACGAGAACAGCACGAAATGGTCGAGCGGCAGGTCGGCCGTCAGCTCGTGCAGATACCACGCACCATCGGCCTTGCCGCTGCCGGCGCGATGGAAGAAGTCGTCGTCCTGGCGGGTCAGCAGCGCATCGTCGAGCGCGCCGGCGAGGTGAAACACCCCTTTGAGCGGCGGCATCGAACGCGCGATTTCGCCGATTGCGTCCGCGACGTCCTCGCGACGCGACAGATCCGCGCGAATGAAGCGGGCGTCGAGCGTCTGCAGGATTTTTTCGGCGGCGGCGGAAGGCTCGCTGCGCCCGAGCAGCACGACCTTGCCGGCGCCGTTATCGGCGAGCCAGGACGCGAGCCGCAGGCCGAGCCCGCCGAGCCCGCCGGTCACCAGATAGGTCGCGTCAGGGTGGAACCTGACCGGCCGGTGGCTGACGAATTCGCGATTGTCGCGGGCGATGCGCGCGACGTGGCGCTGTCCGCCGCGAAACGCGATCATGTCTTCACGGCCGCCGGCCTGCACCGCCTGCACGATGTCCGTCGCCGACGGCTGCGCGGGATCGAGGTCGATCAGGCCGCCCCACAGCGGCGCATGCTCCACCGCGATCGCCCGGCCCAGTCCCCACAGCGGCGCCTGCGCCACCGCGGTCGATTCGTCATCCAGAACGGTCATCGCACCCGACGTCACCAGCCACAGACGCGCCTGCCGGGCCGACGGCGCGCACGATGCGAGCGCCCTGACCAGTTGCAGCACGCTCGCGCTCGCGCGCCGTCGCGCGGCGATGTCGGCGGGCAAGAGATCGAGACTCCACAGATGGATGACGCCCTTCAGCGGCCGGTCGAGCGCGGGCAGCGCCGCGCTCGTGTCGGCGAAGTGCAGCGTGCACGTATCGCCCGCGCTTTCCAGCAGGGCCGACAGTTGCGCGCCGACGCCGCCACGGTCCGCGAGAATCAGCCACTCGCCCTGCGCCGAAGCGCCGGTTGCGGCTTCGACGCTCGACGGTCGCCAGACACGCTGATAAAGCAGGGCGGCGAAGTCGTGCCGCTCGACGGCGCGCCCGGTGCGCACCTGCTGCAACCGCAGCGCATCGATCTCGATCAGCAGCCGGCCGGCGAGGTCGTGGACGCGGATATCGCCTTCCAGCGCGTGTTGCCCGGCCGGCTTGCGCAGCGTCGCGTGACTCCAGGCCTCCGCTGACGACGGCGGCTGATGAACCCGTACCGCACCGATCGAACTGGGCAGGTACAGGTCGCCGGCCTCCAGCGCGTCCGGATCGATGGCGGCCGCGAGCACGCGGCTGCACGCATCGAGAAACGCCGGGTGCACGTGGAATGGTGACGACGCGAGTGCGTCGGCCGGCAGGCTGATTTTCCCCAGCGCCTCGCCGGTCGTGCGCCAGATCTGCCGGATCGCATCGAACACGCCGTCGATCTGCACGCCGTACTGCCCGATTTCGCCATTGAAGTCCGCGCCCGACGTCGTTTCGGTGCAGCGCGCCTGCACCTCGGCGGCATCGAATCTCGCCGGCTCGGTGCGCCGTTTGGGCGCGCACATCTCCCGCAGCCGGCGCAGGTGCGGAAGATTGCCGAGGATCAGCTCGACCGGCGGACCGAAATCGAGCAGGCACGCCACTTCGTCCACGCCGATCGACTCGAGGTCCCGCACCAGGTCGACGCAGGTTTCCGGCGTACCGATGAGGCCGCGCGATTGCGCGAAGCGTTCATAGAGAAACTCGACGAACTCGTCCAGTTCGCGCGCGCCCATCGCGCGCACGTCCACCGACTGGCCACGGCTTTGCGCCAGCCCGTTCAGCAGTCCGATATTGCTGCGGATGTAGTTGCAGAACGGCGCGCGTGCCTGCTCGCGCACCCGCGCCGCATCGTCGCCGACGAACGTGTGCAGCATCACCGACACGGTGCCGGTCGCCGGATCGAAGCCATGCTTCGCGCGCGCTTCCCGGTAGAGGGCGATCTTGTGCGCGAGCTGGTCCCGGTCCTGGTCGAGTACATGGGTCAGCAGGTTGGCGCCGGCTTCGCCGGCGCGGACGAACGTCTGCGGATTGCCGGCTGCGGTCACCCAGACAGGCAGTTCCGGCTGCACCGGCGTCGGGTAGATGCGCAATTGCACCGGCTTGCCGACACCATTGGTTGCATTCAGCGACTCGCCGCGCCACAGATTCCGGACCGTGCGCAGCGTCGTCAGCATGTCGTCCTGCCGGGTCGCGTATTTGTCCGGCGCGAGCACGAAGTCGTCCGGATTCCATCCGGAGGCGAACGACACGCCCACGCGGCCGTTCGACAGGTTGTCCACCATGGACCACTCTTCCGCGATCCGGATCGGGTTGTGCAGCGCGGCGACCACGCTGCCCGCGACCAGTTGCACGCGTCCGGTAACCGCGGCGAGGGCGGCGTGCAGGACGGCGGGATTCGGGTACAGCGAGCCGAATTCGGTGAAATGGCGCTCCGGCACCCAGACGCTGGAAAACCCGTTCGCATCGGCGAAGCGCGCGCTCTCCATCACGAGCTGGTACTTGTTGCCGGACAGCGCCTCTTCACTGCTGGCGAAGAACATCAGGCCGAATTTCATGCGTGGCTCCGATCCGATTCGTGAATCTCGGCACTGGCGCAGATCTGCCATGTCGCGGCAGCGCTCGTGTCCTCGATCCGGTGATAGACGGCAAACGAAAACGGTCCCCAGGACTGGCGGCTCAGCACGGTCTGCACGGCGCGCGATGCATGCGGATGCAGCGGCAACGGCGCATGCAGTGCGAGATCCTTCAGCGTGGTATGGCCGTCAGCACCGATCTCCGAGGTGGCCGCCAGCGCCATTTCCACGTAGGCGGAATAGGGCAGGACGGGCGGTCCCTTCACGCGATGACCGCCGAGAAAGGCGGTGTCCGGTGCGTCGAGACTCGACTCCCAGATCCACGTGCCGGGCAAATGCGCGTGCTGCGCCATGAGACGGCCGAGCAACGGATGCCGAGGCGTGCGCGGGTTGAGCCAGAAGCCGCGACGCTCGAACGGGTAGGTCGGCAGCGCGAGCCGGCGGGACGGGGCGGGCTGCTCGACCGCATGCCAGTTGACGGATGCGCCACGCACGTAAAGCTCGGCGAGCATGTGCAGGATCGCGTCCCAGGCGGCCGACTGCGCGCCGATCTCGATAACGATGCCGCGGGTGCCCGCCGCCGCGCCGTCCGGGGCCTGCAGCACGTCCGCCAGCGAGGCCGCGGCGCGATGCCCGTCGCCCGTGCTGCTGACGGCGTCCGGCGTGATGCCGAAGGACATCCACAGTTGCGCGAGCGCGCGCTGGAATGCCGTGAAGCCGGCCTCGGCCGCGTCCGGTTGCTGCTGCATCAGCGCGCTGAAAGCGGGGCTCGCCGCGCGCAATTGCCGAACCGCGTCGGCGCTGCCGCCGTCGTCGGCGGAAAAATGAAACGTCACCGCGGGCGGTGTGTCGGCGGCCTCGCCGGCCGAAACGGCGTGCAGCTTTGAACGCAACGCACCGAGACTCGATGCGACGATGGCCGCCCGCCGCGTGAAGTGGGTACGCCCGGTGTTCGCCGTCGACGCGACCTCCCGCAAGCGGACCTCGGGATGGGCATCGAAATACGCCGCATAAGACGCCGCCAGCGCCTGCAACGCTTCGGGCGTACGCGCGGAAAGTGTCACGACGTGCGTCGCGGGCGCCGCCGGATCGTCTTCGACCGCGCCGGCGTGCGGCGCTTCGGACAGGATCATGTGCGCATTGGTGCCGCCGAAACCGAACGAACTCACACCGGCCACGCGCGGCCCGTGTTCCGAATCCCAGGGCGTGACCTGCTGCGGAATGCGGAACGGCGTGTCATCGAGCGCGATATGCGGATTGAGCGAGCGGAAATGGAGGTTCGGCGGAATGGCGCGATGGTGCAGCGCCAGCGTGGTCTTGATCAGGCTCGCGATGCCCGCTGCCGATTCCAGGTGGCCGATGTTGGTCTTCACCGAACCGATCCAGCAGCGCGCTTCCGGCGGGCGCGATTCGCCCAGCACGGCCGTCAGCGCGTTCAGTTCGATCGGGTCGCCCAGCGGCGTGCCCGTTCCGTGTGCCTCGACGAAGCCGATGTCCTGCGGCCGCACGCCGGCATCGCGCAGCGCGCTGTGAATCACCGCCTGCTGAGCCGGGCCGTTCGGCGCGGTCA
>STHB01032915.1:0-10006 GCA_018908115.1 Anopheles rivulorum
GCCACCCCACTGGGTTGGAAAGGTACCCCGCTGAGAGGGCAGGCCACCCGACTGGATGGGCAAGCCTCCCCACTGGTTGGGCAAGCCACCCTACTGGGTTGGCAAGCCACCCCACTGGGTTGGCAAGCCACCCCACTGGGTAGGCAAGCCACCCCACTGGGTGGGCAAGCCACCCCACTGGGTGGGCAAGTAACCCCACTGTGTGGGCAAGCCACCCCACTGGTTGGGCAAACCACGCTACTGGGTTGGGAAGCCACCCCACTGGTTGGACAAGGAACCCCGATAGGAGGGCATGCCACCCCACTGGGTGGGCAAGCCACCCCACTGGGTTGCCAAGCCTTCCCACTGGGTGGGCAAGTAACCCCAATGTGTGGGCAAGCCACCCCACTGTGTGGGCAAGCCACCCCACTGGTTGGGCAAGCCTCCCCATTGGGTGGACAAGCCAACCCACTGGGTGCGCAAGCTACCCCACTGGGTTGGAAAGGAACCCCGCTGAGAGGGCAGGCCACCCGACTGGGTGGGTAAGCCTCCCCACTGGTTGGGCAAGCCACCCCACTGGTTGGGCTAGCCACCTCACTGGGTGGACAAGCCACCCCACTGGGTGCGCAAGCCACCCCACTGGGTTGGAAAGGAACCCCGCTGAGAGGGCAGGCCACCCGACTGGGTGGGCAAGCCTCCCCACTGGTTGGGCAAGCCACCCTACTGGGTTTGCAAGCCACCCCACTGGATGGGCAAATCACCCCACTGGGTGGGCAAGTCACCCCACTGGGTTGCCAAGCCTTGCCATTGGGTGGGCAAGTAACCCCACTGTGTCGGCAAGCCATCCCTTGGTTTGCGCAAGCCACCCCACTGGTTGGGCAAGCCACCCCACTGGGTGGGCAAGCCACCCCACTGGGTTGGAAAGGAACCCCGCTGAGAGGGCAGGCCACCCGACTGGGTGGGCAAGCCTCTCTACTGTGTGGACAAGCCACCCCACTGGGTGCACTAGCCACCCCACTGGGTTGGAAAGGAACCCCGCTGAGAGGGCAGGCCACCCCTTTGGGTGGGCAAGCCACCCCACTGGGTGGCCAAGCCTCCCCACTGGTTGGGCAAGCCACCCTACTGGGTTGGCAAGCCACCCCACTGGATGTGCAAGCCACCCCACTGGGTGGGCAAGTCACTCCACTGAGTTGGCAAGCCACGCTACTGGATGGCTAGCAACTCCAAGAGGTGGGCAAGCCATCCCACTAGGTGGGTAAGCCACCCCACTGGGTGGGCAAGCCAACCCACTGGGTGGGCAAGCCACCCCACTGGGTGGGCCAGCCACCCCACTGGGTGGGCAAGCCACCCCACTGGGTGGGCAAGCCACCCCACTGGGTGGGCAAGCCACCCCAAAAGGTAGGCGAGCCACCCCACTGGGTGGGCAAGCCACCCCACTGGTTGGGCGAGCCACCCAACTGGGTGGACAAGCTACCCCACTGGGTGCGCAAGCCACCCCACTGGGTTGGAAAGGAACCCCGCTGAGAGGGCAGGCCACCCCACTGGGTGGGCAAGCCACCCCACTGGTTGGGCAAGCCACCCCATTTTGTGGGCAATCCACCCCACTGGGTGGGCAAGCCATCCCACTGGGTGGGAAAGCAACCCCACTGGGTTGGCAAGCCACCCCACTGGGTGGGCAAGCCACCCCATTGGGTGGGCAAGCCACCCCACTGGGGTGGCAAGCCACCCCTTTGGGTGGGCAAGCCACCCCACTGGTTGGGCAAGCCACCCCACTGGGTGGGCAAGCCACCCCAATTGGTGGGCAATCCACCCCAATGGGTGGGCAAGCCATCCTACTGGGTGGGAAAGCAACCCCACTGGGTGGGCAAGCCTCCCCACTGGTTGGGCAAGCCACCCTACTGGGTTGGCAAGCCACCCCACTGGGTGGGCAAGCCACCCCACTTGGTGGGCAATCCACCCCAATGGGTGGGCAAGCCATCCTACTGGGTGGGAAAGCAACCCCACTGGGTTGGCAAGCCACCCCACTGGGTGGGCAAGCCTCCCCACTGGTTGGGCAAGCCACCCTACTGGGTTGGCAAGCCACCCCACTGGGTGGGCAAGCCACCCCACTGGGTTGGCAAGCCACCCCTTTGGGTGGGCAAGCCACCCCACTGGTTGGGCAAGCCACCCCACTGGGTGGGCAAGCCACCCCACTTGGTGGGCAATCCACCCCAATGGGTGGGCAAGCCATCCTACTGGCTGGGAAAGCAACCCCACTGGGTTGGCAAGCCACCCCACTGGGTGGGCAAGCCTCCCCACTGGATGGGCAAGCCACCCTACTGGGTTGGCAAGCCACCCCACTGGGTGGGCAAGCCACCCCACTGGGTGAGCAATCCATCCCACTGGGTGGGCAAGCCACCCCACTGGGTGGGCAAGCCACCCCACTGGGTGGGCAAGCCACCCCACTGGGTGGGCTAGCCACCCCACTGGGTGGGTAAGCCACCCCACTGGGTGGGCAAGCCAACCCACTGGGTGGGCAAGCCACCCCACTGGGTGGGCCAGCCACCCCACTGGGTGGGCCAGCCACCCCACTGGGTGGGCAAGCCATCCTACTGGGTGGGCCAGCCAACCCACTGGGTGGGCAAGCCACACCACTGGGTGGGCAAGCCACCCCACTGGGTGGGCAAGCCACCCCACTGGGTGGGAAAGAAATCCCACTGGGTTGGCTAGCCGCCCCACTGGGTATGCAAGCCACCCCATTGGGTGGATAAGCCACCCCACTGGGTGGGCAAGACACTCCACTGGATAGCCAGCAACCCCACTAGGTGGGCAAGCCACCCCACTGGGTGAGCAATCCATCCCACTGGGTGGGCAAGCCACCCCACTGGGTGGGCAAGCCACCCCACTGGGTGGGCAAGCCACCCCACTGGGTGGGCTAGCCAACCCACTGGGTTGGAAAGCCATCCCACTGGGTGGGCAAGCCAACCCACAGTTTGGGCAAGCCACCCCACTGGGTGAGCAATCCATCCCACTGGGTAAGAAAGCCACCCCACTGGGTGGGCCAGCCACCCCACTGGGTTGGAAAGCCATCCCACTGGGTGGGCAAGCCGCTCCACTGGGTGGCCAGTAATCCCACTAGTTGGTTAAGCCACCCCACTGGGTTGCCAAGCCTTGCCATTGGGTGGGCAAGTAACCCCACTGTGTCGGCAAGCCATCCCTTTGTTTGCGCAAGCCACCCCACTGGTTGGGCAAGCCACCCCACTGGGTGGGCAAGCCACCCCACTGGGTTGGAAAGGTACCCCGCTGAGAGGGCAGGCCACCCGACTGGATGGGCAAGCCTCCCCACTGGTTGGGCAAGCCACCCTACTGGGTTGGCAAGCCACCCCACTGGGTTGGCAAGTCACCCCACTGGGTGGGCAAGTCACCCCACTGGGTGGGCAAGCCACCCCACTGGGTGGGCAAGCCACCCCACTGGGTGGGCAAGCCACCCCACTGTTTGGGCAAGCCACCGCACTGGTTGGGCTAGCCACCCCACTGGGTGGGCAAGTAACCCCACTGTGTGGGCAAGCCACCCCACTGGTTGGGCAAGCCACCCCACTGGGTGGACAAGCCAACCCACTGTGTGCGCAAGCCACCCCACTGGGTTGGAAAGGAACCCCGCTGAGAGGGCAGGCCACCCGACTGGGTGGGCAAGCCTCCCCACTGGTTGGGCAAGCCACCCCACTGGTTGGGCAAGCCACCTCACTGGGTGGACAAGCCACCTTACTGGGTGGGCAAGCCACCCCACTGGGTTGGAAAGGAACCCCGCTGAGAGGGCAGGCCACCCCTTTGGGTGGGCAAGCCACCCCACTGGGTGGGCAAGCCGCTCCACTGGGTGGCCAGTAATCCCACTAGTTGGGTAAGCCACCCCTCTGGGTTGGCAAGCCACATCACTGGGTGGGCAAGCCACCCCAAAAGGTAGGCGAGCCACCCCACTGGGT
The DNA here is from genome assembly GCA_018908115.1 of Anopheles rivulorum. Classification (NCBI taxonomy): domain Eukaryota; kingdom Metazoa; phylum Arthropoda; class Insecta; order Diptera; family Culicidae; genus Anopheles; species Anopheles rivulorum. The sequence continues at coordinate 3,939 of STHB01032915.1, forward strand.
GGCCAGTAATCCCACTAGTTGGGTAAGCCACCCCTCTGGGTTGAAAAGGCACATCACTGGGCGGGCAAGCCACCCCTAAAGGTAGGCGAGCCACTCAACTGGGTGGACAAGCCACCCCACTGGGTGCGCAAGCCACCCCACTGGGTTGGAAAGGAACCTCGCTGAGAGGGCAGGCCACCCCACTGGGTTGGCAAGCCACCCCACTGGGTGGGCAAGCCTCCCCACTGGTTGGGCAAGCCACCCTACTGGGTTGGCAAGCCACCCCACTTGGTGGGCAATCCACCCCAATGGGTGGGCAAGCCACGCTACTGGGTTGGCAAGCCACCCCACTGGGTGCGAAAGCAACCCCACTGGGTTGGCAAGCCACCCCACTGGGTGGGCAAGCCTCCCCACTGGTTGGGCAAGCCATCCTACTGGGTTGGCAAGCCACCCCACTGGGTGGGCAAGCCACCACACTGGGTGGGCAAGCCACCCCACTGGGTGGGCAAGCCACGCTACTGGGTTGGCAAGCCACCCCACTGGATGGGCCAGCCATCCCACTGGGTGGGCCAGCTACCCCACTGGGTGGGCCAGCCACCCCACTGGGTGGGCAAGCCACCCCACTGGGTGGGCCAGCCACCCCACTGGGTGGGCAAACCACCCCACTGGGTGGGAATGACATCCCACTGGGTTGGCTAGCCGCCCCACTGGGTATGCAAGCCACCCCATTGGGTGGGCAAGCCATCCAACTGGGTGGGCAAGCCACCCCAATGGGTGGATAAGCCACCCCACTGGGTGGGCAAGCCACTCCACTGGGTGGGCTAGCCAACCCACTGGGTTGGAAAGCCATCCCACTGGGTTGGCAAGCCACCTCACTGGGTGGGCAAGCCACCCCACTTGGTGGGCAATCCACCCCACTGGGTGGGCAAGCCACATCACTGGGTGGGCAAGGCACCCCACTGGGTGGGCAAGCCACCCCACTTGGTGGGCTAGCCAACCCACTGGGTGGGCAAACCACCCCACTGGGTGGGAATGACATCCCACTGGGTTGGCTAGCCGCCCCACTGGGTATGCAAGCCACCCCATTGGGTGGGCAAGCCATCCAACTGGGTGGGCAAGCCACCCCAATGGGTGGATAAGCCACCCCACTGGGTGGGCAAGCCACTCCACTGGGTGGGCTAGCCAACCCACTGGGTAGCAAAGGAACCCCGCTGAGAGGGCAGGCCACCCCACTGGGTGGGCAAGCAACCCCACTGGTTGGGCAATCCACACCACTGGGTGAGCAAGCCATCCCACTCGGTGGGAAAGCAACCCCACTGGGTTGGCAAGCCACCCCACTGGGTGGGCAAGCCTCCCCACTGGTTGGGCAAGCCACCCTACTGGGTTGGCAAGCCACCCCTTTGGGTGGGCAAGCCACCCTACTGGGTGGGCAAGCCACCCCACTGGGTGGGCAAGCCACCCCACTGGGTGGGCAAGCCACGCTACTGGGTTGGCAAGCCACCCCACTGGATGGTTAGCAACTCCACGAGGTGGGCAAGCCATCCCACTAGGTGGGCAAGCCACCCCACTGGGTGGGCCAGCCACCCCACTGGGTGGGCCAGCCACCCCACTGGGTGGGCCAGCCACCCCACTGGGTGGGCCAGCCACCCCACTGGGTGGGCCAGCAACACCACTGGGTGGGCCAGCCACCCCACTGGGTGGGCAAGCCACCCCACTGGGTGGGCCAGCCACCCCACTGGGTGGGCCAGTCACCCCACTGAGTGGGCCAGCCACCCCACTGGGTGGGCCAGCAACCCCACTGGGTGGGCAAGCCAACCCACTGGGTGGGCAAGCCACGCTACTGGGTTGGCAAGCCACCCCACTGGATGGCTAGCAACTCCACGAGGTGGGCAAGCCATCCCACTAGGTGGGCAAGCCAACCCACTGGGTGGGCAAGCTAACCCACTGGGTGGGCAAGCCACCCCACTGGGTGGGCAAGCCAACCCACTGGGTGGGCAAGCCACCCCACTGGGTGGGCCAGCCACCCCACTGGGTGGGCAAGCCAACCCACTGGGTGGGCAAGCCACCCCACTGGGTGGGCAAGCCACACCACTGGGTGGGCAAGCCACCCCACTGGGTGGGCCAGCCACCCCACTGGGTGGGCCAGCCACCCTACTGGGTGGGCCAGCCACCCCACTGGGTGGGCAAGCCACCCCACTGGGTGGGCCAGCCACCCCACTGGGTGGGCAAGCCAACCCACTGGGTGCGCAAGCCATCCCACTGGGTTGGAAAGGAACCCCGCTGAGAGGGCAGGCCACCCGACTGGGTGGGCAAGCCACACCACTGGGTTGGCGAGCCATCCCACTGGTTGGGCTAGCCACCTCACTGCGTGGGCAAGCCACCCCACTGGGTGCGCAAGCCACCCCACTGGGTTGGCAAGCCACCCCTTTGGGTGGGCAAGCCACCCCACTGGGTTTGCAAGCCACCCCACTGGGTGGGCAAGCCATCCTACTGGGTGGGAAAGCAACCCCACTGGGTGGGCAAGCACGCTACTGGGTTGGCAAGCCACCCCACTGGATGGTTAGCAACTCCACGAGGTGGGTAAGCCAACCCACAGTTTGGGCAAGCCACCCCACTGGTTGGGCAAGCCACCCCACTGGGTGGGCAATCCACCCAACTGGGTAAGAAAGCCACCCCACTGGGTGGGCAAGCCGCTCCACTGGGTGGCCAGTAATCCTAGTAGTTGGATAAGCCACCCCTCTGGGTTGGCAAGCCACCCCACTGGGTGGGCCAGCCACCCCACTGGGTGGGCAAGCCACCGCACTGGTTGGGCTAGCCACACCACTGGGTGGGCAAGTAAGCCCACTGTGTGGGCAAGTAACCCCACTGTGTGGGCAAGCCTCCCCACTGGTTGGGCAAGCCACCCCACTGGGTGGACAAGCCAACCCACTGGGTGCGCAAGCCATCCCACTGGGTTGGAAAGGAACCCCGCTGAGAGGGCAGGCCACCCGACTGGGTGGGCAAGCCTCCCCACTGGGTTGGCAAGCCATCCCACTGGTTGGGCTAGCCACCTCACTGGGTGGGCAAGCCACCCCACTGGGTGCGCAAGCCACCCCACTGGGTTGGCAAGCCACCCCACTGGGTGGGCAAGCCATCCTGCTGGGTGGGAAAGCAACCCCACTGGGTGGGCAAGCACGCTACTGGGTTGGCAAGCCACCCCACTGGATGGTTAGCAACTCCACGAGGTGGGTAAGCCACCCCACTGGGTGGGCAAGCCAACCCACTGGGTGGGCAAGCCACCCCACTGGGTTGGCAAGCCATCCCACTGGGTTGGAAAGGAACCCCGCTGAGAGGGCAGGCCACCCCACTGGGTGGGCAACCCAACCCACTGGGTGGGCAAGCCACCCCACTGGGTTGGCAAGCCATCCCACTGGGTTGGAAAGGAACCCCGCTGAGAGGGCAGGCCACCCCACTGGGTGGGCAAGCCACCCCACTGGTTGGGCAAGCCATCCCACTTGGTGGGCAATCCACCCCACTGGGTGGGCAAGCCATCCCACGGGGTGCGAAAGCAACCCCACTGGGTTGGCAAGCCACCCCACTGGGTGGGCAAGCCACCCCACTTGGTGGGCAATCCACCCCACTGGGTGGGCAAGCCATCCCACTGGGTGGACAAGCCACCCCACTGGGTTGGCAAGCCACCCCACTGGGTGGGCAAGCCACCCCACTGGGTGGGCAAGCCACCCCACTGGGTGGGCAAGCCATCCCACTGGATGGGCAAGCCACTCCACTGAGTGGCCAGTAATCCCACTAGTTGGGTAAGCCACCCCTCTGGGTTGGCAAGCCACATCACTGGGTGGGCAAGCCTCCCCACTGGTTGGGCAAGCCACCCCACTGGTTGTGCTAGCCACCTCACTGGGAGGACAAGCCACCCCACTGGGTGCGCAAGCCACCCCACTGGGTTCGAAAGGAACCCCGCTGAGAGGGCTGGCCACCCCACTGGTTGGGCAAGCCACCCCACTGGGTGGGCAAGCCAACCCACTGGGTGGGCAAGCCACCCCACTGGGTGGGCCAGCCACCCCACTGGGTGGGCCAGCCACCCCACTGGGTGGGCAAGCCACACCACTGGGTGGGCAAGCCACCCCACTGGGTGGGCAAGCCACCCCACTGGGTGGGCCAGCCACCCCACTGGGTGGGCAAACCACCCCACTGGGTGGGCAAGCCACGCTACTGGGTTGGCAAGCCACCCCACTGGATGGTTAGCAACTCCACGAGGTGGGTAAGCCACCCCACTGGGTGGGCAAGCCAACCCACTGGGTGGGCAAGCCACCCCACTGGGTGGGCAAGCCATCCCACTGGGTTGGAAAGGAACCCCGCTGAGAGGGCAGGCCACCCCACTGGGTGGGCAAGCCACCCCACTGGGTGGGCAAGCCACCCCACTGGGTGGGCAAGTCACCCCACTTGGTGGGCAAGCCAACCCACAGTTTGGGCAAGCCACCCCACTGGGTGGGCAAGCCACCCCACTGGGTGGGCAATCCACCCAACTGGGTAAGAAAGCCACCCCACTGGGTGGGCAAGCCCCTCCACTGGGTGGCCAGTAATCCCAGTAGTTGGATAAGCCACCCCTCTGGGTTGGCAAGCCACCCCACTGGGTGGGCAAGCCACCCCACTGGGTGGGCCAGCCACCCCACTGGGTTGGCAAGCCATCCCACTGGGTGGGCAAGCCAACCCACAGTTTGGGCAAGCCACCCCACTGGGTGGGCAAGCCACCCCACTGGGTGGGCAATCCACCCAACTGGGTAAGAAAGCCACCCCACTGGGTGGGCAAGCCGCTCCACTGGGTGGCCAGTAATCCCAGTAGTTGGATAAGCCACCCCTCTGGGTTGGCAAGCCACCCAACTGGGTTGGCAAGCCACCCCACTGTGTGGGCAAGCCACCACACTGTGTGGGCAAGCCATCCTACTGGGTGGGCCAGCCACCCCACTGGGTGGGCAAGCCACACCACTGGGTGGGCAAGCCACCCCACTGGGTGGGCAAGCCACGCTCCTGGGTTGGCAAGCCACCCCACTGGATGGTTAGCAACTCCACGAGGTGGGCAAGCCACCCCACTGGGTGGGCCAGCCACCCCACTGGGTGGGCCAGCCACCTCACTGGGTGGGCCAGCCACCCCACTGGGTGGGCAAGCCACCCCACTGGGTGGGCCAGCCACCCCACTGGGTGGGCAAGCCACGCTACTGGGTTTGCAAGCCATCCCACTGGGTGGGCAATACACCCCAATGGGTGGGCAAGCCATCCTACTGGGTGGGAAAGCAACCCCACTGGGTTGGCAAGGCACCCCACTGGGTGGGCAATCCTCCCAACTGGGTGGGCAAGCCACCCCTCTGGGTGGGCCAGCCACCCCACTGGGTGGGCCAGCCACCCCACTGGGTGGGCAAGCCACACCACTGGGTGGGCAAGCCACCCCACTGGGTGAGCAAGCCATCCCACTGGGTGGGCAAGCCACCCCACTGTTTGGGCAAGCCACCGCACTGGTTGGGCTAGCCACCCCACTGGGTGGGCAAGTAACCCCACTGTGTGGGCAAGCCACCCCACTGGTTGGGCAAGCCACCCCACTGGGTGGACAAGCCAACCCACTGGGTGCGCAAGCCACCCCACTGGTTGGGCAAGCCACCCCACTGGGTGGGCAAGTCACCCCACTGGGTGGGCAAGTCACCCCACAGAGTGGGCAAGCCACCCCACTGGGTTGGAAAGGAACCCCGCTGAGAGGGCAGGCCACCCCTTTGGGTGGGCAAGCCACCCCACTGGGTGGCCAAGCCTCCCCACTGGTTGGGCAAGCCACCCAACTGGGTTGGCAAGCTACCCCACTGGGTGAGCAAGCCATCCCACTGGGTGGGCAAGCCACCCCACTGGGTGGGCAAGCCACCGCACTGGTTGGGCTAGCCACCCCACTGGGTGGGCAAGTCACCCCACTGGGTGGGCAAGCCACCCCACTGGGTGGGCAAGCCACCCCACTGTTTGGGCAAGCCACCGCACTGGTTGGGCTAGCCACCCCACTGGGTGGGCAAGTAACCCCACTGTGTGGGCAAGCCACCCCACTGGTTGGGCAAGCCACC
>STHB01032916.1:0-10004 GCA_018908115.1 Anopheles rivulorum
GCGGTTGAGGTCTTTTTCCTCTTCAGCAAATGTGACATCTTACGTATTATTTCATCATGGCAACAAAGAGATATGGATCTACAGAGAAAGAAAAAGATAAAAAAGGGGGAGAGGGAGAGAGGGAGAGAGAGAGAGAGAGAGAGAGAGAGAGAGAGAGAGAGAGTGGCGATGGCGCACGGACAGACGGTAAAATGGGGTAAATGATCCACCAACGCATCACCATCACGCGAAAGTAGGGATACTGTGTGGGCAATATAAACATCAGGAGGTAACAACAGCAAAGGAAAAAAAACCCCCCCGGTTGCTCTTTTTTGTTATCGTTGACCATTTTGCAAACGTGTCCGCGCGCGCCTCCATTCATTGTATCATTCAGCATAAATTTAATGTGTTAGCGAAAACAAAAAAGAACAAAATCGGTGTCGTTTTGTTTTTGTTTACATTGACTTTCAGCATTCAATGTTTGTTTGTTAACGATTGTGATAGCGATTCACCATCGGTGTTTCGGGTTTTTTTTTGTCCATAACACCCACCCCGTACGCAATGAGGAAGCTGACGAAATTCACAATAGCGCACATGCTTCACCGTGGCGCCATCTGTTGGCCGTTACCGCGCACTAGCGTGTGGTCGCGTTGTAAAAATGGCGGGAATGATTGTGAATGGGAATGTTCGGTGCGAGATTTAAGCAGTGAGATAAAGCTCGGCCCGGGAAGGGAGATACGGATGCAGCAACACATATAATCGTATAGTGTGATGGATAAAAATTGATTATTTTTTTTCATGTTGGTAGGATTATGTTTCGCGATTACGGTTGAGATGTAAGCCAATATCGCAACGTAGTGCATGCAATTTATTTCCAAGAAAAAAAACAAAAAATCATACTAAAATTTCATTCTTTTTTCCTTTATTTACAGGTAAGTCACAAAGCCATCTCTTCATCGGTCTATTTTGCAGGCAAGCTCATAAGAAATATCGGGCAAGTTTAAAAAATTAGTATAACATTTTAATTATATTTTTTTACTGTTTTCAAACGGTAAAATTGTGTTTTATTATGTTTTGGAGTTCCTTTTATATCATAGAAACGCAAAAGTCTTGTAAATATTATGGTGGTTCTCCTAAACTCCAACACTTAATGTTGTCAACACAAGTAAGCGCGCGTATCAATCAAAAGACTGTTCCGACAGAGCTAGTGTAAAACACTTCTTCAAATATGTCTTCCAAAGCACAAAAACAATCTGCAATTAGATAATGGGGCTGCTTCATTTAAATAAATAACTTACTTTGTGCTCGTATTTATCTACCTACGGTACACATTTGGCAAAGCTAAACTGCCGTTGCCTTTATGCTGTTGGGTTTGAGGGTTTCTTTTTTTTTTTGGTGCGCCAACCGTACTCCCTCCCCATTTAATCACCACCAATTGAATCTACTTAGCCGTAAGTACGGGACGGACGGGGACAATCATACGCCAAGTGCATCTAAACTATCGGGCTTATCTTTACGCTTCACCTGCGCTCAAAAAACCCGCATTCCAATTCGCGCCTCGGCCAGAGTAGACCGGGACTGCCAGTGGCCGCCAGTGTGTGTGTGTACGCTGCACTTATCATCAACACTTTATCATTCGTTCGTGGTTCGTGGGCCACACACACACACACACACGCTCTGTGTTCGTATGGAAAACAGTGGCGCTGATGGCCATTTTTTTTGTTTGTTTGTTTGTTTTTAGACACTTTTTGCGCTGCTGTTGTTTTGTTTCGCACGTGGTTGGTTCAGTTTTGTTGCTTCACTTATTTTGCATTCCCGTGGCCGGGTTTTGTTTTGCTGTTGGTTGGTTTCGTTTCCGCTTTACCTTCTTTCGGATAGCACTTCGCTTATCACGTGGGAAGTCAAACGCGAAGGTAGTTCGTAAAATAGTGGCCTCCTTTCTGCTTCCCCACTATTCCCTCGAGTACCGTTCCCTCAGATATGCGCTACTCACTGATGTGTCTTTTTGTGTATGTGTGTATGCATATATTTTATATTATTATTTTTCACATTTCCGTGTGCCGTTTTCGCTGTGTTTGTGCGCGCGCCCATTTTTTAACGACTTGCCGCACTATCGCTTATCCACACAAAAACCCTCGTTGCTTCTGCTAACCGTTCGTACTATTTTAAATGTGCGAAAAAAAAAAAATACTATACCCTCTTACTACCACCCACAACAACAACAACAACAACAACAACAACAGAAAATACACACAAACCCTTCCAAAAGCTGATCGCGCTTTATAATAATGGGCGAGGTATGTATCGCAAATGCGTGGCCATATACTGTACCGGCTCGCATTGTGCCAGGCAACAGCCCACAATTGCAAGCGAGATTTCGGGCGCGCGAGCCCCTCCCACCAAAAACGGCAAATGGAGAGGAATAAATTTTAAAATGATAATAATACATATCCTTACGTGGTGGTGTCGTCGTCCCCGTCGTGGTGGGACGGGAGCAAATGTGGACGTAAATAATTTTTAAATAAAACACACACATACGCACACACACAAAACCAAGCGTGTTGCACGTAACGGCCGCGCATCGGAAAAAAACGCTCATTTTTTTAGTGTTTTTTTTTGGTACTTTTTTAACGCGACAAAACAGCGTGAAACAAAACACTGGGTGATAAACAAATGTTGAAAAATAAAAACAGCGGGCCAAGCACAATTGTTTAAAGTTGCTGTCATGTTTTTAAACACACCTTACACGAAATGTTTTTATCGTTTTTTTTTATATTGAATAAAAAATTTTCAGTGTATGAATCAAATGCACTTGTTAGCATTATGTTTTGTTGTGTATTGAAACTTTAAAATGGATTACGGTGTTATATTTGGCTGCCCCAAAGGCATTGCATTGCACAATGGAGGCGCCTGGTGTTTCACGATACGGATCGGCGTTCGGTCGCGTACACGCTTTTAACCTAATCGGTCGCGTTCTGGAATTATTGCAATTCTCGCTATTCCGAGTACCGGGAACGTGATGCCACTAATATGCTGGACAAAAAAAAATAGTCTGAAAGAGATTAAACGTTCGAGTTCATTACGAACTGCCTGGTGGTAGGGTTGGTCGAGCCGAGGGTACACCTTTACCTTTTCTACTGGGGTTTTTTTTTTTTGGTTTGTTTTGTACAATCTCCACCTAGATATGGGCAATATAAGTAAAGAAATAAAACAAACAGAAAAAAAACCACACCAGTGCCGGTTTGGGTTGAACAAAAAAAAAATAAACAATTCAAAATTTAAGTAAGTACGTGCTGCAAGCTATGCCTCCCTCTTCTACTCCGTATTCTCCAGCAAATGGTACAGCGCTTACCAGTGGGTTTTTGCTTGTTATTTTATAAGCAACACCGGCGCACGATAGTTTGGCCAGTTTGGTCGGTAAGATAAGAACCGTGCTGCCGTTTGGATGGAACAGGGTAGCTCCAAAATAAAATAAAAGTAAAAATGAAAAACAAAAAAAAAACCATCTTTTACAGTTCTGCTATCCTGAACATCAACCTTACAAACGAGGCTGGAAACGCAATCGTTCTCTTTTTCGAAGTAAATGAGGGTGCTGCTTGGGGATGTGGGGGAAAAAGGAAGGGTGAGAACGGGGTTTAGTGATCTTTTTTTTTTATCGTACATTTTTCCCACGCTTCTTGCTGCAATTCTCGTCGTCGGAATGCATTTAAGGTGCCCGGTGCAGTGCTGTTCTTGTTTGCTCATTGTTTTTTTTTCTTGTTTTTTTGTGCGAATCTATGCATTTTCCTAGGTTGGTTAGGCGGTTTTTTTTGTTGTTATTATTATTTTCACTCCCCCCCAATTTCATTGCCATGTGTCTCTCTCTCTTTTTCTAACAGCACGAAAGAGTCCTACTTTAGACTTGCTGTTGCAACATTTTTGTTTTTTTTTCTCGGGCTTTTTCTAGTTGTTGTTGTTTTTTGCCATTTCCGTTGATCCGAAACGTTAAGCAAAGTGCAGTCTGGCACACTGCTGCTACTTTGCTGATAAAACTGCAAACTCCCATCATTTTACTACACACGAAACAGCGCGAAACAAGCGACAAACAAACAAACAAAATGCACGGTTACGGAGTTTTTTTTTTTGGATACGCCGGTAGAAGCGGTGCATTTCTTTATCGTGCACACGTTTCTTTTTTTTTATTTTGGACCTTTACCAAGCCGATACCCCACCTATTGGGCTGGGGATACAGCAGTGTGCCAGTCGAGAAGGGCACACGAAACTGCAGCTCCAAGCCTGCCAGCTTTTTATGTGTTTTGTTTTTAACGTTTCTGTTCCTTATCTCACACACCGTTGATTTTCAGTACCTGCTCACGCAGATCACGTAATGGTTTGAAGAGATGATCAAACTAAACACGCGGAAGGTTTAGGAACCTGGCTGTGGTGATTCCTGTTCCTGTATGGCAGAATGTTTTCGCACCGGCATGCGAATGGTTTTGTGCAAGATTTTTGCGTTTATGAACGCTACCCTTGACTATTGCTGGAGCACTATTGTTGATGGTTGGATTTTAAGATTCTCGCTTTGCTTTAGCATGCACCATTAGGCATTACTTCACTGTCTTTCACAGCACTAGACTACACACGAAGTAGAGTTGAATAATCTACCATTCTTGTCAGTGCAGCTCGGTGCTTTTGTGCGTTCGTTATCAGCAAAAGGGAAGCGATTCACCGACGGACCACAACGGTGGAACTGGTACGAGGATGACCTTATGCGACCCACATACATTTATACCATGATAATGAAACTAGTTTCGATTATCAACGTGGTGGTGGATCACGTTTCATTAAGTTTTTTTTTAATTTTATTTTAATGAACGTTGATCGTATTAGTTGTGGAGTTTGGTTTTGCGTTTTAAATTTTTAAGTGCGATCATAAATAATGTAATAATGTAAAACAAACGCAACAATGTAATCAACAAAGGAAGATATTGATGCCAAAGGAATGACACATTTTCCTTTGTTTTATTTAATTTTAAAGATTATTTAAAAAAATCTTCATAACTTACTGCTCGTATAGTTGTGTTACGCACTGTAATAAATTGAAACAGTAATTTGTAACTATCTTCCATAGCATCATGCTCCTGTAATTTTCCATTTCCCATCCCTGGCCGATGATCGATTATTCAACAACCAGCACAATCAATCACACGCTTGCCCGCCCATTGAAGCAGTTGCAATGCTACCAAACAGAAAGAAAAAAAACCGTGTAGCCCCAACAGAAAGCAACTGATAATACACTCGAAACCGTATCGGCCGATAATCAGCTCACCATCGCCCGAATGTTCCCTCCCAGCTGGGCCCCTAGGCGACCCCGGCTGGCCGATAACGCCCGATGGGTTGAGTTTGGCGTTATCTCACCTGCCCCAATCAAAAGTGACCGGACGCGGGTGCTCGATAATGGGTGGCCGCGTTAGTTGGCCAACTTTTGATTAGCTCCAGCACTCGGTGTGTGCGGGAGCAGCGAGAAGATGTGTGCTTATCTGTCACGGGACGGCGACGCGAATATGATGCGCCCTACCCTACTCATCCAAGCGCCCGGAAACATCCCTCCCCTAAAAGCAGAGGAAGGAAATTGATCTACCACATCTGATAGTCGCGCACAATCATCGATATGTGTGCTGCGAGTGAACTGTCTTCGGTTATCAATAAGACTCACTCACCGGTACAAGATTTGGTTTGGCCGTATAAGCGATACGATGTTGTTCATCGTTGGCTGGCATGTGAAGCAAATCGATCACTTTTGAAGAATTGATTCGTTGATAAGGGTGGATGTAGAGTGCGAGGGTAAGGGTTAATCATACCGGGAAATGGAACGTAGCTTTACAACGCGATACAAGTTCCGATTGACGGAGTTACATTGGAACAACCTTGCTCATGTGCAACATGACTCGAAACTATAGTGCCGCTCAGCAATAAAGTGACCCCAAAAACAAGAACACTATTTAAACAAAACTAACCGTGAGTAAAGTCTGCAAACGTGTACATCAATGCACACGCACGCATAAATATTCATATCACACTCGGTACGTACGGGTTGTCGCAAAACACCCGGTTCTCTGTTTAGCGTCACATGATCTGTGAAACACATGCATATTTGCACACCAGGGCAGATAACAATCGACCACCAGCGAGGGATGTTCGGCACGACTCCAGCCGCGTACACTATCGTCCGTATATCCGTAGTAGCGAGAATCTTTGCTTGCCCGGTGCAAACCAAAACGGGCATCAATCTCCGGCACTTCCGTTCGCGTACGAATGGCCGGCGGCCATGATAACGCACCGTTGTTTTACATCCACGGGCGCACACCCGGTGTCCTACTACCCCTTCCCCAGTGCGAGGGTCACTTTTCGGAGAAAGCGTCACATTCGGGACCAACGTAGACACGAAACTTGGGGACGACGTTTGCATCGTGACACTTTGAAGCTCCCAGTGCTTGCACGATTACATCTTGTGCCGGGTTAGTGCAGCGGCACTGGACGATCACAAATTTGCCATCGGTTCCACGGTGCACATTCCCGGGTCGGCGCGCTGCGCGAATCCGTACGGTCGCAGCTCACAGCCGGCCGTACACAATGTCACAGCGTAATAGCCCCAGTAGCAGTTGTAGTAGTTGCTTATCGTAAGGTTTCATTTCCGGATATGAAGTTTTATCTTTCGCTCTTACTGTTTATGTACGTTGTTCGCAGTTGATACGCGTTGCCCGGGTCTCTCCCTTGCTCTGCAACATGCTCTCAACAGGGGGAAGCGAATGGTCTGATCCCATCATGGTCCTTTATTGGGACAAATGTAGCGCCAAGTGCCAACCGTGCTCTGCATCAAAACTCTCGTTGGTCGTGTCGTGTGTTACCAGTGGCTGTTGCCGGCCGTTTCTACGCCTATATCGTTTTTGTTGGACCATGTTTGTGGAGAACTGCGACTCCGAAACTGAGACCGAGGGGCCTCTGATATTACATCCCCGATCGTACCGACCATTGTCGATAAGCGCCGGATAGTGTTCTGACAGATGCTTTTTGAGCGCTAAATGCTACCTCGATCGGGGATGACTTACAAAACCCAGTGTTTCACCTTTTGCAATGTTCTTTGTATCCTTTTGGGCAAACATTGGAGAACGAAAAAAGGTCCTATCAAATTAATCCACAGTGGGAAAGGATGCATAAAAGTAAGATAAACAGTAAAAGTCTTTGAATGTCTGAGAGCACTCGCGCGGTGTATTTTAAACTATATTGATAAAACTGACATTACTCACAGAATTCACTCACAATTATCAGCGATATCCGTTCCGTGTATCAAACAACGCGCTATAACGCCATTAATCACATCCCAAAAACCTCTAGTGGGACAGCATCAGACCAACAAGCGGTGATTGTTCGATTGGTGACCAACCGTCCGTGTTCTGGCTACCGTTCTCGCAGTTCGTATCTATTCTGGAGCGTCGTAACGTCGACTGCGCCCGGACACTGAGCCGGGCTTATCGGTTGTTCCAATCTTTCGTGTCGCTTGTCTCTGGACCGGCCCCTGCCACTCTGTGGAGTGTGGTGGCCCTGCCTTGCTATAAGTGTAAGATTTGAGCATCGGGTACCCAGAACCCGGGCCTGACTCATGGGCGCGGGGTCGAAACGAAGCAGCAGGAACGGCTGTTAATAACGTTCCATGTTTGACTAGCGATAAAGTTATGATGAATATTTTTCGCTTATCTTCGATATCGCGCGCGCCAGCTCGCTTGGGCGACTAGTTCCCGGCCTGGGCCTGAGTCTGGCCAGTCGGGAACGCCCGGCAAAGGGACGCGCACACGGAACGGCGTACGGAAGTAAGGTGTTTGCGTCCGGTTTTTTTTTCTTCTTTCCTTCTCCCGACTGCTTCTTCGCGGCCGCGCTTTTCGGGGTATCGCCTTTTTAGAGTGCCTTATCTAGTGCTCCGTCCGATGAGAGAGTGTGTGCAGCTCTCCCTCGTCGCTTCCTAGGCGATTGGATTCTCCGCAGCTCGTGCACGGCTGCAACGGTGGACATATTAGGAGCGCCCCAGGGTTTTTGTAGATATAGACCCACTGATAGCAGAGTACATTTACATACCTTCGGTACGGGCAAATGGTGGGACAGGTAGGGACAGGGGATGGAAATCCAAATGGGCCAATGTGGTACTGATAAGACGCGCCCATACATTTCGTATTGGCATTTTGCGTTTGAAGAAGACGTTTCGGACGATAGGTTTGACGATCACCTTCCCTACCGTGTGCGGCCGTCTAAGAAGGTTGGTTGCTGTCCGGGTGTGTGAGATGGGTGGAGTGGAGTGGGATGGTTAGGTGGTCCAAATATAGCTTCATACCCATATCTCTAGCGCTCGCTATCGGAAGAGCGGATCTAGTGGAGGGGAGTACCGCTTGCCTGGGCCCTTCAAATCAACAAACCAATCTGCACCTCGCCCTCCTCCCCCATATATTCCTCCATTCGTCCTCGGTGTGCTGGCTGGCTTGGCCAACCAGCGAGGATGGCTCTTTTCTTATCTTCGCGCAATTCGATTATATCTCAATCCTCTGGCGGTTTGTAGTGTGTGGAGTGCGACGAGGGCCCACAAGATGTTTCATACCCCAGCCGGCCGGTTCCGTCCGCCCGTCCGGCCGTCTGTCGCTGTAGTGTTTGCGATGTGCGCGGCATGAATGGTGTACGCCGGGGCGGTGGCCACCAGATTCAGTTGCAGAGTGATTCGCACCGCGATAACAACGCACTTGGCGCGCTCGGTCTGGAAATCAGTTTCGTTACGCACAACCAGTGAAGATCCGGTTTTCCAAAAGCTACTCAGGAGTGATTTTCCGTGTCTCTTTGTGCGCGCATGTGTGTGTGTGTTTCTAAACAAAGCGAAAAAATCTGCAGTGTTTATTGCCCGTTTGTGTGATCATGCAAGTGTGACAACCAATTAAAGTTCATTAAACCTTTGACCAACAGTCAAAGTCGGTGGTCAAGTGCAGCTGGTACAGCTAATGTCACCAGCCCCAGCTAGTGATTTAAATGAGTGTGAATCTTGGTCTTGTCGTCGTACTGCTGCTGCTGCTGCCGTGAATGTTCGTGTATTCCGCCCAGCAGCATAACCGCCACCGAACGACGGTCACCGTAATGCATCCCAAGCTGTACGAGCTGTTACGCTCCCGTAGCACGAAGATCACGCTCGGTAAGTGCCAAAAGATTGCCCTCGAGATCGGGATGTGCGCGCGGCCATTATGATGAGTGGATTACCTTATCACTCAGGGCAACCCACTGATAGCGCGTCTCGTGCATCGTTATCAAACGGACTCGACCATTACAAGGCTGAGCGCGAGCGAGAGAGATCTCGGGGACCGTAAAACAATTGATATCGTTTGCTGAGATTTTGCTGATGTTATCGATTTTATTATATGTCTTGTGAAAAAGAGGTTACCTCTTGCTAGAAAGTGATGGTTCGAATCGAAACTGAAATGTTTCATTGCGTTTTCGAACGAAGCCATAAGTGTGGTGTCTGTCCGACCTTCAGTGAATGACAGGGGTACTCAACTCAAAAACGTATTACTACAGGCCTCGCTCTTACTTTGGCGCTACACACTGTAATTATTGATTCATGCATTAATTAAAATTAGAAAATACATTTTTCTGAAAGCTGCAACTAAATTCCACCGAAAAGACGCGCGATTGTTCAGTGATAATATCTTTTTTTACTTTTTTTGTTGAGGAAAATTGCCGCAAAGTTGTTGCACTGCTGCTTGGGCGCCCAAATATTCCTCCACAACAGATCATTCCCAAGGAGTATTATCATGTGCGCTAGGTTGATGTTTTTTTCAGCACAATTTTCCAGTCAAGCGACAAGCAATTCAATCTCACAGTTATCATTCCCTTTTTTCCTCGGTTTTATATCGTATTGTCGCTCCTTGCTTTACCCGCACGAAGCCCATTCTCACTCTAGACGGTCGTTCTGTGAGGTATACATTTCCATTTCGTTATCTGCACCGAATTGGTTGACG
>STHB01032917.1:0-10002 GCA_018908115.1 Anopheles rivulorum
ACATGTATATATGTATATGCTCCAGCACACATTTGACACATTCGGCAGAATGGTGTACTTTCGGGTGTACTCGCATCGTTTGCTGGTGGGAAACAAGAATATAAGCAACAAAAAAACAAGGTATATACATATATATATCACCATCCATTCGAATTGTCAACGGTTGGTGCACGCTTTCGGTGGGTACGTATGGCAACGTTGGTCAACCTATAGAGTTGTATCGGTCATTTGGAAATTGAAAGATTTGTACCAAAACAGAGTAAAATTTATAATAACATCACTTTTTATTTTGTTTTAATTGCAAATGTTAAACCTAAAATAGTACATAAACAGCAGCTTCTAGTCAGTCTGATAAAGGCCATAAAGGTACACCCAGAATAAAGTGGCATTTGCACTCTTCTGATAAAAAAAACGTCCCCAAACCGATGTAAATTGTGCCTTAATTTGTGTCACAATTAGTTTTTAATTTTAATGTATAACTAATACAACAACGACAGTTATATATGAATACAAAAATTACTGTCATCGGCTTACCAAGCCAACCAAGGTTATTGTATCTGCTTTCCTAATATTTCTAAAATAATTTTTATTTCAATGATTTTTTGGACAAAACGCCATTTAATAACGTGAATCTAAATGTTTTTAATTAAGATTATTTAAAAGACCAGTAACTTCAACTAATGCGGATTTCTTTAAATAAGTATTTATGTACTCTAAAATGTCACAATGCAATATGTGAGATAGTTTTGTTGTGGAAAAAATACCAAAAATAAAAAAATAAAACACAGCTCCGATTAAAGAAAAAGTTGGTAAACGGAATGAAATTAAATTATATTTCGTTTACAGCATTAAATACAACATTAAATAGAGGAATATTAACAAATAAACAACCAGAACCCTTCCACCATTCAATGCGCTCCGATGAGAAGCGCACCGAAACAAAGGAATCGTGGCTTGCCAGTTCAGGCGCGAGGATCAATTAAACACCCAAAAACAAAGCCCACTCAGGAAGGGGGGGGGGGGGGCGCATCATGATCGTATCGCGGTATCGTATGCCCCCGTCGAAGGATCTTTGCCGGCCGCTGACTGGCTCCAAACAGCAACACTGAGGATGGTGCGCTGCAATCATAAACGAACTGAAGCAACCAAAAAGGCACAAAGGGGGGAAAAAAAAACAAAGGCGCGTTAAAATTGCGCGCTTTTCAGCGTGATACGTAACAAAGCAATGCAGCAGCAGCAGCAGTGACCCGAAAAAAACAACTGCAACCCACACCCCGATACACACACACACACAAGCAAAAGCATGGGCGCACGCCTCAAAGATGTCCTCTACGTGGTAGATCATTTTTCCGCTGGTTTTGTGCAGGAACCAACCGGGAGACGTGGATGGTCCCTTTCTGGTCCACATTTCCACGGCCCCGGATCCGTTCCCGGCCCGGTTCGTAGCGATGAAAAGGAGTTCCGTTTCGACAGGTAACGATCGGGGGCTGTCCATTAGCCACCAAATGATCCCCACCCAGTAATGCGGACCGGTGATCTCGGATCTCCATCCTTTGCCTCTTCTATTTCGCGTTCGTATTTCACATTGTGTGTGTGTGTGTGTCAAACCCCACTCCAGCATTCCCGCCCCTTTGTGGCGGGACCTTCACGGATCCATTGGCTTAAACGCACATAACGAGCTGGGCCGCTGCGAAAAGCCCCAACTCGCGAACACGTCACACACAAATATCGAAAGGGCGGATGATATCGTTTCGCATCTACCGCAATAGGTCACAACAACTCACAAAGGGCTGGATGGGGGGGGAATGGAAAGGATCTCACAAACAAGAATGAGAGCAAAAGCAAAAAAAAAAGGGGGCCGGGAGTGATGATCGCTTTTTTACAGCATCGAAATGATATAATTAATTCACGCGCTCACATGCGTTTCATGATCGTTCGCGGGGCGTTTTATGTGTTTTTTTTTTTGTTTTGTTTTGAGGGGAGAAGATGCTGGTTACTACCGGTAAGGTGGAGCCGTTGAAAATGAAGTCCGTGGCCACGGAAGGCAAACGATAACGGAACGGAATATCCCGAACGCGTCCAGATCAAAGATCAGTCTTACAGGCTGCCCACAACACCACAAGACGACAGTTAACAGTAACGAAACTAAAGTAAAATGTACAACAACAACAACAACAACAACAACAAATGTACAGTTGAACCACATCTTAAGCCTCCGGTAAGATCACAAAACCCAGCGCACAAACCTTGGCCGGTGCCGCTTAACCTTTTTTTTTTTCTCTCGGTACGGCCCTTTCTTTACGCTTTTCTTGCCAGGTTTTGTTTTGTTTTGTTGCCGTTTCTACCGCAACAATGCACTCGGCATTCGTTACTTGGGCGTCATATTTTATGTTTGAATTTCATTTTATGTTCTCCAAAGGTCTGTAGCCGTTTGCTCTATCTCTCTCTCTCGTTCTCTTTCTCTCTGTTGTGCCCGGGCGAAAGGGCTTTTGGTTTTTAATTGTCAAACGTCTTCTCACGCGCGATTATTGCTTATGATCATACCTAATCAGTAAGAAAGAAAGAGAGAGAGAGAAAGAGAGACAGAGAGAGAGAGAAAGAGAGACAGAAAGAGAAAAAGAGAGAGAGAGAGAGAGAGAGAGAGAGAGAGAGAGAGAGAAAGAGAGAGAGAGAGAGAGAATAAAAAAATGGCTCTGGCTGTGGATACAAAGGAACGGCCGAACTACGTACCGAAGGGCTTTCGTTGCTCCTCGGTGTAATTGACGTGGCTTAACTCGTGTGCTATATAATTCTCACCTCCACAAACTCCCTGTTTTCGAGGAGCAGAAAGGAGCTGATATGACTGGCTCATGTGGAAAAATCGGCAAAGTAATGCACCACAACGCTGGCAAACCCCGGACTTCCAAACCCATTTGCTTGAAGCTCGTTTGCATTTTTAATTCATATTTGGAATGTTAATTTGTTTCCGCAGCACACAGGCAGAGAACGGAACGCGAGAGCGCGGCATAATTCTTCACCGGCTTTCGCTCATTCGGCCGATCTCATTCGCACTCTTTCGGTGGCTGGCTGGCTGCCCTTCGATGCGGTTCCCGTGCCCGTGTCCGACCGTTTCGGGACACGGGAGGACCGAATGCACCCGCGGGCCGTACTGTGCTGCGGTGCAAACTCATTATATTGGTGCCTCGATCGTATATAAGCATTATTATTTATTGAAAATTGTTTTGCTTGCCACA
Source organism: Anopheles rivulorum (assembly GCA_018908115.1). Taxonomy (NCBI): domain Eukaryota; kingdom Metazoa; phylum Arthropoda; class Insecta; order Diptera; family Culicidae; genus Anopheles; species Anopheles rivulorum. Next base: position 3,234 of record STHB01032917.1, read on the forward strand.
AAATATATAATTACCAGCGCGAACCAGGCTCTAAGGGGGTATATCAAAACACCGATGGCACCACCACGGTCCACGGTGTGGTCGATGGATTTGTGTGTGCTACACAAACCCCCCCCACCCCCCGCCCCCTTTCGTCGAACTGCACTGCTGGGTGAGGTGCAGCACCATGCAACAACGTCCTGGCCATAATCACAAACTGCACAATAAAGCACACACACACACATGCAGACATACAACACCCATGGGCAATGCCGGGCGGTTCGCATGGGAAGTCGTTGGCAGGAAATATCGATCGATGCTAGAGAGCATTCTTTGCGGATCTTGCTTCGTTTCTTTCTCCTTCCTGTTTTCTTGTGTGTTTATACATACATTTATGCCATGCTTTGCAGCTGACTCCAGCGAGATTGAAGATCAACCCAACCCAGGGGACGAAAGAAGCCCAGGCGTAATGTGTGACGACCTGTTCGATGGATCATCGATTTCAGCCGCGTCATGGTCGCAGCCTTAAGCGGGCATCGGCGAACCACCAGCAGTACCACCAATTAATAGAGCTCTATGCAAAATTTGCCGCAGATTGCAGCTGCCAGAAAAAAAAGCAAGGGATTTTGCAGTGCGCTAGACGCTTGTACGGCCAATGTCAAGAATAATTTCGTATCGCGCCTGCCAGCATGATGGCTAACATGATCTTTAGTGAGCAGGAACTGGTTTTGCAGAGGGCAATAGAGAGTGCTATAAAACCCGACCGTTGGATGGATGGTTCGATCGCAACAATGCACGATCGTTATGTGCGGGATGGCTTAAGGAATTCTTGCACTGCATTTGAACTGCATTTAATATCTACTACATCCACATCGCTCTCCTTGCGTGTCAGACTTTACTTTCCCGATTCACTTAAGTCAATTATGCCGCGATTGGGTAAGAAAAGCTTGCCAGCACGTAGTGTAATAATGATGGGCGCAGCGGTTTGTTTCGCTGATGGATAAATATTTGAAGACAAATTAAATCGCACATGAAGAACACTTCTACCAAGCTCGATGAGACGGGTTGGAACTCAGCAATCTATGTAAAGAATTATTAAAGATTAAGTTGACAATAATCCCGAAATGGCATTCATCTTACTACTTAAACTAGAAATCAAACTCGATGTTTTAAAGGAGCTCTGGAATAATTCCCAATTTCTGGATTATTTTTGGAATTGCTTCAATTCTGTTTAAAACTTATAAGCGTTGCAAAATAGCAAAATTTGCCACACAAAATGAGAAAAAATTCAGACAGATTGCTAAATATTCCAGCTCAACTTGTAATCCACAAAGCGATGAATAGTGTTGGATGAACCTGCCAAAGAGTCATGCATCTGAGTGAATATTTGAGGGAATTAAATGACTCTGATACTTCTACTTATAAAGATTCACGAATCTTCATCGCGAATCAATATTGAATCATGATTTATGCTTAATGTTTCAAAATTGTACAACTTTAAGCTATCTTTCGTAAAATAAAACAGGAAAAGCTTCAACCATCTTTCGAGTCACTATGCCTAATGTTTAAATGACTCTTCCAAATAGATTCATTAAGCCCAACGCCAGTAGTAATTGCCGGATGTAAGCGTAACAATATACCGTCGGTAATTCAATTGTGTATTGTACACTGTGTGCCCGGATACTGCTCTCATAAAGCAATTATTAATCAAATGAGCTAATTAAATGATTAATTCATTTCCTTGCTGTACCTAAACAACTGAATTGTTAACCAAGATCTTTTTAAATAATTAAGTGTCAGTAAAGTTAACACTTACTGCTATTATCACGCACTTTCATTTCACGTGTATTTTACCAACTTCAAATTTTTTTCTACTTTATTTTAACGATATAAATGATTGTGCAACTAAAATTTAGTTTATTAACTTATCTTTCCATCAAAAAAAAAACATTGAAGAAGATGAGATTCGATCCACAGTCTTAGCGTATTAAACCGATCGTTAAGGCACGCGAGACGGTACCAGAATCAACTCCACCACTCCATCAATACTTCTTCCAATTAAAACATCAACGCCTTAGATGATTGAAGATTTAAACTGGCTCAAAATGGGAGAAAGATACAATTAGAATGCAAACGGAGAGAAGTGAAACGCAAAGAAAAAGGAAACGAAGCTCGTGTAATGAGGCTGATCATAACATAAAACCGGTACATAACGAAAAAAAAACCCCGAAATTCCCTCTAAAACCATCTTCACCATCCTACACACGATCGCGAGAAGAAAATTTGAAGAAAAAAAAAAACCTTGGTTGGAAGGAAAACTATGTCGGGTTGATCGGGGTGCGCGCTCGCGCAAAAAAAAAGGGCACAAGATCAAGAAGCATACAAAAATAATAATTACTAATAATTATCCTTTTCGGAGGTACAAATTTAATTGAGATGTTTTCGTTTCGTGCATTTCGGGGGCACACATCGCCGGCAGTGTGAGCCGATCATACTTCAAGACCGGCCAGGCAGAAGCACTGCCATGGAATGGAGAGAGAGAGAGAGAGAGAGAGAGAGAAAGAGAGAGAGAGAAAGAGAGAGTGAAAAAAAGTGGAGCCCTGTATGTGTGGGCAACAGTATGACCATAAAGTGTCTATTAAAGCCCCAAAAACAGCCAGCGAACGGCCGATACACGGGCTCATCAGACGGCAAGAGCTGGCAAAAGGGCAGTAGATAATTACTTGCCATGTTCAAAACAAATTATTAAAATGATTAGAAGGCCCAGGCACGCTCATTTGGCGCATTAGTATTCTTTGCCACGGCCGTTAATGTTGCATTCGGCACTGGTGCTGCTTTCGGAGACTTTCGTCTGAAATTCCATCCCATATTCCCGCCAACACGAAGCTGCTGGTGCTGCTGGCCGTCGCCGATATGCAGATTCGTTGGGCGAACAAAAACGGGGCTTGTCTCACCATTTTTACCACACCGTTTCGGTCGCCCCACTATCGATGCAGGATCGTGTTTTGATGTTTTCGTGGAGTTTTGTGAACAGCTTTACCAACCACGATTAGTTTGTTCGAACCGGTCGGTTTTGATGATTAGTTTTTTTAATAAACCAATCTTGCCCTTGCACCATCGCTTCATGGGCCGGTGTTTTGGAGGGGGCCAGCATTGGGAGGGCCATGATCATTTCCACCCCAAAAAAAAAAAACACTCACACCCCATTTTCCTCGCACCCCTTCTTTCCGGCTGGGCAGCTCTTCGTTCGCCTCATTGACAATAATTACGCGTTTCGGGGGAGAATTAACGAGAAGATGATGAACAAATATACACCCAGACCAGTACCAAGGGGGAGACCAAACAACCACACAATCGAAACACACACACTTGCTAGCATACGTACATACAGATAATTACAATTACCTTTTTTTGTTGTTGTTGTTGTTGTTGTTGTTGTTGTAGCTGTTGTTCGCTTCTTCTTCATCAGAACGCCAGAAGAAAATAAACCCAAATTAACGACGTACATCCGCCCCGTGCCTTTCCTTGATGTCGGCAATTTTTAATTCCCGGCCGTTTCCAAAACGAAAAAAAAAGACACGAACGGCACAAGGGCGGAGTTTGTTGTACGAAATTCGCACATCCGATCGGGCGCGATCGATTAATAAGTGCGAGCGCCCGTTCACGGAAACCCGAACCCGATGTACAATGTTTGGGGCCATGTTCGTCCAAAATGTGCGCACGTTAATTGTGGTGAATAACCGATCACACCGATTCACAATGTGGGAAAGTGCACTCGAATGCATTTTTTCTTCCGCGGGACACTTGGTGCGCCAACACTTTGCTGACAGTTTTAACAGCGGAACAAACCCCGAACCAGGGAATAATAGCGCCACGCGAAACAGAACCTTAAATGTACTCTTCTAACACTAAGCAGCAGCACGTAATTGCTCCGCTGTTTGTTGCTTTCTTTAACTAAACGATACACCAATCGTTTGATTTCGCACTGCATTTACGTGGCTAAAGGCTAACCGAATAGGAAGCGATAAAAGCGAAGGATGTGAAGTATATGTGTTGCTGCTTTGCTTTCGCGCACAGTAACGCACCGCCGGCGGGATTGTCGGCTTACGTATCGTACCGAATACGATAAAAGAACACCGCACAACAGGGCTGCAACGTTTATTTTTTTTTTTTGTTTAATCCACTCGTCGGCGGCTGTAGCGCGCCCGTTGGGACCATGGCCAGTGGTCCCAACGAGGCCGCGCCACGGATGGGCGCGCGTTCCGCGGTTCGCACGGCAACGGTCCACGCACGCCGGCGGTTTGTTTACGAATAAACGAACCCGAACGCTGCCGAACCGGACGACCCCCTTTATGTGTTTTGCTGCCGAAGCACAGGCCTGCTGCGATGGTATACCATCATCAACACCATCACCACCACTACCACCACTACTACTGCAATCGTACAATGTTTACGCTAGCGTACGCACACAAGCGCAGCGTCACGTGTGCCGCCACCGGTACGCAAGCACTGAGGGGGTACAAATATTTGAATTCATTGCATTAATCGGTATCGACTTTTGAGTTCTTTGCGCGAAGTTACATTTATAACAGAAAAAGTAAATACTGTTAATTTTTAAAGTTTTCTCTCTTTTTTTCATTTCCTTTTACTTTTTATTTTATGAATAAAGTGAGTACAAAAACATCGAAAGATTAGCAAATTTACACATTTTTATTTACTTTTTATCAAGAAAAAATAATTAATCACCCAATTTATACGGTTTAATATGTAAATATTTCATTTAATTTACGGTCTAAAATACTTCGAGTATAACAGAGGGAAATATTATGCATTGTAGGGTGTTTTAAAAAACATTTTTGTTAAAAAAACCTGTTTCTTTGCATGTGTTTTTTATGATTTCTTTTTTACATTTACTTCTTATGATTATATTACGATGTTCATCAACTATCGCAATCATCGTTTAGAAATATTTCTAACTCAGATGAAAAAAGGTACTGCACCATAGGCATTATTTTACAAATCTGCTACTGAACCTTTACAACAAAGACCACTTTTAGTTAAAATTCAAAGGTTTGCAATCTCAATTATTCATCAAACAACGATAAAAAATTAAATGCATGTAATTACGCCACGAATTCATGTTCTTTGCTTCAATGCCTTACGAAGTTACAGTTTTTGGTACGTGTGAGGCTTGAATAATCCCTTTACGATTATGAATTATGAAGCAGGTAATTAATCATAAGCCTAATCACGCTGAAGTGTAAGAAAAGGAATTAAATTACATGTAAATTAAATGTAAATATGTACTTTTAATAAGTCAGAAATAGATTTGCAATGTACAATATGAAAAATGAAGTAAGAAACAATAGGTACCAAGTACACAATATTTAAAGTCTAAGTCTTATGACTTCTCCAAAAAGAACATCCTTACCTTCATATGTATCACCTCCAACTCCTAATGATTCGAACACGGTTTTGAGACAAAAATACCATGCGTGTCCTCGTAATCATTTTCAAACGATTGGCCTGCGCACCGCTTCCCCCAAACCAAGGGACAAGAACAAATGGGGGGGGGGGGGGGGAAAACAGAAAAGAAGCCCACCGAAACCGTTCCTACTATCATTATCGTTCGTCGCACAACGAGGCAGACATTTTCATCAACGCAATCAAGTGAAATTAACAACAACGGGGCAACATATGTTGAAATCGTTCATTTTCAATGAATAACATCCCGTAATGTAAGCGCGCAGACCGCCATCAAACGGGGCGCACCACCGAACGGGTCGTCCTCATCGGATAATCACATTGGACGAGATTTACTTTTATCTCTCGCTCTCTTCGGATGCCCATGCCATACCGATAGAGGTGCCGCGTACATGCATCCGCCAAACCGATCACCCAAGCTCACCCTCCCCCCGGCGTTGACCACCGGCGGTCAACCCGCTCCGGTTGGGGGGAAGGAGGGGGGGGGGTGTTCGGTCCCACCGAACAGTGTTCCCGTTAGCGAAGCATCATTCATTTCAGCATCAGTGACAATGAAATCAAAACCCAAGCACACACACACACACACACACCCTCGGCTCATTCCACCGGACTAGCTCGGGTGTGCCGTACGGTTGCAACGCACGCCAGTGTTGTTATCCAAAAGCAAGCTGGTTTTCCGTTCCTTTGCATATGCAGCCCATTGAAACGCTTGGGGACGCACCACTCGATGGTTGTTACTGTTAATATATATGAAAACTGTCACCCATTATGGTCATTATTTCATTTAAAAATGTAGATCTAATTATGTGGCGATGTGGTGACTAGTGCACGCATGGGAGCCGCGCACACACGTCGGTGTCCGGGCCGTCGGTGCGCGAACGAGCATTATTGTCACTACCAGCAGAATGCGGGAAGTGACACCCGTCTCGACACCCAGAAACACCACCAGCATCCGCATAGCAAATCGGAGACGGTGGCCCCGGTTGCTGCGGCGGTGGTTTGATCGTTCCTTATCATTGAAATCGAAACGATTACAGGCCCTGCCCTGCCCGTGTGCGCCACGCCAAAGGATATAAGTCACGACGGTGTACGAGATGAGTGTGAATTAAGCCATAATAAAATGACGTCTTTGATAAGTAAATAAATCTTTCTCCATTAGGCAGTGCTTCGGATCGTGCACCGTTGCATGCTGTTGTCCCCCGCTGTTGTCTCGAATGTATGCGATGGTACTCATTGTGATCGTATGACTTTTTTTGTTGAATGAATGATCACCGTGACGAACATGCCGCGGCTAGAGCATATTACC
>STHB01032918.1:0-10000 GCA_018908115.1 Anopheles rivulorum
AATAACCGTGTGGTGTGTGGTGCCGGTGATGACAGGAAGCTGGATGCTAAAGCGGTACGGCGGACGTCCCGTGATTGTAGATTGTAATATTTATGTGTTTTATTGAAAGCGCTCCTGCCCGGTGCCACTTTTATGCGTTCGTTGACCGTTGGTTTTATTGTCATTCGCTAAGCATTTGAAACGTGTTTTCCATTTTTTTCCATGCATTGCACATTATAACTATACGGTCATTAGTTTTTCTTTAGAATAGAATAAAGAAAAGTGGTATGTTTGAAATTTAAATAAAAATGTTGCACCTTGTCTTAATAACCTTGTGGATGTTATTAATTGTACATCACTTGAATTTTATATTTTATTTTCAAAAAAAAGCAGTGAGCTTATAATTATGTTAAGAACTGTTAAAACGTTTGTATTGTCGTACATTCTGTAGTTCAATATTTTTGCTTAAGTTTTTGTAAAAAATTTCTACTAATGTTTGACATTATTCACTCAATGATACTTATTTGCAGTTGGTGCAAAATGAAGTATATTTTGTTAAAACACTTCGTTCTTCTTGCAAAGTAACTAAATTTTGTTATCCTTTGTCCCAGCACGGAGCGTTTGTTTTATCTGCAGGACACTATGTTATGTCAATCATTTGCATCGGTGACGTTTTAAAAGTCGTAAAAAAGTATCATTTCCCAGTGCTCGTCTCATCGCCACCGGGAATGCTCCCCGAAAAGGTGCTCGGGCGAGCTTGCTTTTTTCCGTTTCTTTGTTCATGCAAATTGAAGGATCTCTTCTACATCACTGGTTTTTTTTTTGGCTAGAACGAAGCAAAAGTGACTCTTCTCGGAACGAACCGCCTTAAGAACGTAATACATTCTCGGTCGCATTCAACGCTTGACATTTCCAGCGTGTTTTTTTGTGTCCTCCCAGCTAACCAGGTTGTGTGACGCTGACGGTCGTAAAGAATGCAATCATAAATGCACCCAAGCAACCAACCGACCGTCAAGTGAGCATTTAATTTCTTCGGGATTAAGTGAATGAAACGGAAACGTATTTCGCTGAAAAAATGGCACCGATGCAACAGCGTTTCGTCGTCGCCGTTGGTGCATCGTAAAAAAAAACTGCTCTCCTCGTGTTTCCCTTGCGCGACAAAACCCGTATCCGTATCATCGTGTATGACATTTGAGTTAATCAACTTGGGAGTTTCATTTCCCACCCACTTCGTTGGGGACGGAGCGAGCGTTAGTTTAAAATTTTTCACCCGACTTGTTTCGAAGCAAACCGCATGTTCTCCGCATGAACAGTTGTGAAGCTGGTGTGTTTGTGCACGACGGTGGGAAATCCCCGGTTGTGCACAAATTACAGCTTTTTTTGGAAGACTTTGTGACTTTCGTATCGCAAAAATATTGCAAGAATTGAAGAAGAAAGCAAAACAAAACAAAAAACACAGAGAAAAGCAAGCTTTCGCACAATGAAACAAGGAGACAGGTAGAAGGAACTGGCTGTGGAAGCAGCAGCAGAAACAACAATCGCACCGAAATATCAACAGCTGCACCGACAGTAACAAATTCATTGCACCGACAAAAATAACAGTGCGAGAAAGATAACACGATTGCATGCATGCAGGCGCACCGAGGGAGCACCGATGAGCCGTGACTCCTGGGGAGTGCATGAAGCTGTCAGGTATTCGCTTTTGTGCGGTTTTCTCTTTATCCTTCGGTGTTGACTCGGTGTCAAGATTTCGCTTAAAATTTAACGTCCTTCGTTCGCCATTCGGGTTTGGTAAAATCCCTCAAAAAAACGTGATGCAGCCCCGAGTTCTGTTTACAAGGTGACGCGTGAGGAAGGAGGTTAGGAGTTTGGTGGGGGTGGCTTTTATGTTTTTAACGTTATTACATCAACATACAGCTCGAGTTCATCTTTTTCGTTTTTCGCTGCTTTTGCTTCACCGAGCGTAAGGATGCATTTTCGGGCGCGGGGGTGGAGGGTTTGCTTAGCATAATATCGTTCGGTGAAGTCAAGCGTTGTTGCTGATTCTGAAATGATATTGGAGTCGGTTGCGCGGGAGTCAATGGTAAAATAAAAAGCGCTTCCATCAACGGATGCGGAAAATAAAGGACGAAGCGTTGGGAAAAAGTTACGACTTGAGCTTTTTCTGTAGGGAACGCCGAACGGGCGGCGATCGTGCAGGGGGGGGTTTTTTGGTTAGCATGGATAAATAAATTGATAATAATAATTTAGTTACACACGAACAGCGCACACAGTGGCATCACTCCGGCCCTTCAAACCATCCGACGGACCGCACCGCACCCGATGCTCATGTTTCAATATTTTATTATTTTAATCACGGAACATTTATTACGAATGCAACCGACACAGCGCACTCGCTGGGATCAGAGGGCGTGCCGGTACCGGCAGTGCATCAGTTTTGGGTTCCTTTTCATCAGGTTTTGATGTATGCACACAGGGATCCTTCACCTTCCGAACGTAACGCTTAACCGCCCGGATGTGCTTTGCTTTGTCTTTGTGTTGCTGTCTGTGTGTTGCCACTTTTACGTGGACGTGAAGTATAACGAGCTGGCAGAAGCTCACTTTTTAGCTTTCATCTGCACGCTGCATACTGATGTTGCAGACATGTAACTGGGTGCATGAGAGACATTAAGACGGTGAAAGAGAGACAGAGAGAAGTAGTGTATAGAAGTTACCTACTGAGCAGCTACTGAAGCGGGGAAATTATTCGGACTTAAGTTACGGTAGTAGCATCAACAACAACAAACAGCAACCATATGAGTTGATGAATCGTTCGGTGAAGCGAAATAATTTATCATCGTCTCATAAATTTAATTGAATTTTCGATGCTGCGCGTGTGTTACTGCAGGTTGTTGTCTGCAGGCTGCTGCGGCAACTGTCTGTTTGCTGCAAGCAGGAACCCAGCAGTTTGGACGGAGCTGGTGACACCGACTATTCGGAAGTTCGGCTACATTTTCTCGGGAAAAATGCTTCTTTTACCCCTTTTTCTTCGGCTTTGTATGCTATTATCCGCTTAAGTAGTTCGTCGGTCCTGCCACGGTAAAGATGATTACTCTACCGGTGAAAGATTCACATCTTCCACTGGAGCACAATAAGCATTATTGGTGGTGGAAAGTGCTCCTTTTTTTTGTTGGATCCAAAAGAGCTTTATGTGCTCCCTCGTATACGCAGAATGGTAAACGAAGAAATAAAAAAAAACGATCACTTCATACCGCAATTTAGCGCAACTTTTTAACAAATTACTGCAACAGTTTGCCGGTATGGTATCGCTTTTGGTGGGGGGGCAAAAGATTTTGCGGCAACAAACACTTCAATCATGTTGCTCATGGTTTGAAGCATGCTTTATTGCGCACGGTAGCATGTAATGCTTTTACACAGATTTGCGAACCAGGCAACGGATTTGCTTGGGTGGTTTATGCGTTCGTCACTGCCAATTGGAAACTCCGGTTGACAGAATGTGATGAATGAACGCGCTTCGCCACCGGCGATATTATCACAAAAGCACCATCAAGTGCATCATTAGCGAGGGATTAAAGGTTCACAAGTGCAGCTTTAGCGTTATGGCGTCTTTGACGGGGATTAGTTTGGTGTTGTGTGATGAATTGTTTGGGCTGATAAGTTTGCTTCTTATCGGGGGAGTATTTTTTTGCGGTAAACGTTTTTCGTATTAGTTTTAGATTAAAAAGGGTTTTTTTTACATAAACTCAACCATGCTCATGTATTTTATGAATAATAATTGATTTAGAAAAAGGAAAGTATTAGCTAAGTATTGGGATGATTCGATAAGAAAAATGATTATCTTTTACATTACATACAAACAATGCGAAGAAGACATATTTTACAACCTTGATCTCCGTTTTGAATAAGTTTTAAGAGGAATTTTAAACCACCGGGTGTGATTTATATCGAAACTTTCACAATGATAATGTGGGCAATGGAGTTTAGCTTGGCCAAGCCAATGAAAACTAAAAAAAAAATAAGCGGGTAGCAAAAAGAGTCCGAAAACAACAAATTCTTCAACCAACACTCTCGTGGGAAATTATCATTCGCCTTCGAAAAACAAATTGCCTTCGTGCGGTTTGTTGCACCATAACAAACCAAAATTTTTTTTTTTGCACCGAAAATAAAATGAAATAAAATGAGCAATGTAGCATATCGCACGTGTATGGGGGGGAGGGGGTGAAGGCTGTGTGTGTGCTGGTGGTTGCAAACTTACAACGGCAATCCTAAAAACTTATCAGATTGAAAGGTTTACTGCACTTCCAAGTGAAGCAGTGCTGGTTGGTGGTTGTTTTTGTTAGTTCCAGTTCTTGTGAGCACATGCAGTTTGTAAACTAATACTCTAAAATTTGGCAACCGGTCAGAGTAAACTTTGTATCACTTCTTCCCAAGTGATAGTGAGTGCTTTCTCTTAGCGATTTCACGTCGTTTCACTGCTTCCTTTTTTTTCTATTCAATTTTCCTACAGGAATTTCCACGCGCCGTGTTCTGAATCGAATGACGCTAAAAACACATACAACGGCCAAAGAGTTTAGTTATGTTTGGCTACCAGAGGGAGTGGAACACACAAAGAAGTAAAACGTTTTTCGAGTCGTTGCTGTCACGGGACAGGTCAGGGATGGAATGTATAGTTTCGTTTGTCTCCCGATGCCATAAAAAGTAATCTTCACAATTTACGGCATTCCATAAATCCACCATGATGGCTGTTCGTCCTCCGAAGGAAGAAGGAAGCCTCGAAGTTGGGTGGAGGACAAGCATAATAAAGATGGGAGAGGGTGGGGGGACACGATGTCCCGAAAAGCTTCTTCTTTGGGTGGCAGAAGAAGAAGTGAAACAATGTTTACATGATTATAATGCGCTTTGCGTTGTGGTGCTGCTCACACATACACACACACAGACACACACACACACACTGGCAAAGTTTGTTTTGTTGTTGGCCAACCGGTACCGCGACGACCGGTAAAAGCGGAATAATTTCCAGAAGATGGTGGATGGCATATTCTTTATGTTGCGGTAGGATGGAATGATTTGCAAATGCAAACAAAAGCAACGTTGCAACGTTTGTTGCTGCGACACTGGTGTTTCCATACGATTGTACTTAATGCGCTGGGTCGCTACTGTGTCCACTGTTGTTATTGTGCTCTAACCGCCGTGACAGCTACCGCAGTAAGCTAGAGCCGAAATGAGAAGGCAAAAAACAAAAGGGCATCAGCAGGTTAATCTATCGTGTGCATTAAGAATGCAAGACTTTAACTGGTTTGCGAGGGATGGAGGTTTTTTTTTGTTGAAAATTCAATTATGTTCAACCCCTAATAAATCTTGCATGGACTTAATAAGCTTAGTTAGTGAGTAAAGGATTCGGTTGATGTTTTATTTGGTTTTGTTGCAATCTCCTTTGTTTCGATGTTTACGACCATGCTCGATGTTATAGAAGGTGGAAGTGCATATCTTGAGTAAAATATAATAGCATTGTTTTCCATGCGCGTTGCGGGTATCTTCTTCGTTTCAAATCAATAGTGGATGCAAATAGATGATTGTTTGTGCGGAAAAGTAGGCAAAGTGCTTTAACCCAAAGTACACTGCGCCCATTACGACGCACTGTTGGGGGTACGGCAACATTGCAGCTCACGATTTGAGATGAACTAAACGCTTGATGGAGCCGCCTGGTGGCTCAAGGCCCGCGCACTAAACCACTGATACACACTAATGCATAAACCGTCCTACCTTACGATTGTGCATTGATTTTTATAGAGCACCGATAAAATTCACAATTAATGACAGCCATTATTGCTTCACTCAGTGCACACGCCCTCGCACCGGTGTAAATTTGTACGCCGGTTTGGTTTGGTGTTGGTGGTGGCTACGTGGCCTTAGGGGACGTCGCTGAGCGTGCATGTAACGTAATCGTGACCGTTGCAGCAGTGTGTTGTTGTTGTGGCATAGGTAAATGTCCTGTTACGGTTCTACGGGCAAATAATATCCCTTTTAGTGTGTGTGTGTGTGTGTGTGTGTGTGTGTGTGTCCGCCCGTGGTGGTACAGGGCACTAAGAAAACGTTTATTTTGTTCTTTTCCTGTCCGAAAATTCCTCCCACGGCCAGTGCTCCGGAAGCTTTGATTTTATTATCCATTTGCACAATAACGATGCTTTGCCTGGTTCATGAGTTGGGAGGGTTTTTTTGTTGGTGGAGATGGGAATTTATGTGATGCTCTTAAAAGCTCAATCGATTCGGAAAATTAGTCGTTGGGCATCCATTAGCATTTGCAAGGCAAAAGATTACCTTTCGGTGCAGGGCAGCGTTGTAAAGAAATTTTTATTCTTTTGTGTTGTTGTATTGTGTAAAGTAAATTGTTGAGCTCTTTGTTTATATTTGCATCTCTTTGTGTAATTTTATCTTGCTATTTTAATTTTGATGACCCAAACTTGTTCATTTACTGACGGATGGACAGGTATACAATCTTTGTTTCATACAATATTTTTCCTATTTAGTTACACGCATTATACGGTCGAGTAATATTATCAGTATATCGTAACACAAGAACTACACAAAAATCATTTAATTACACTTCATTACTTTGCCGTACGTTCAATGGCAATACGCCAGAACTAGAACCGAAAAGTTATTAACCGCAAAATTATTTAACTCAATTGTAGTGTGGCTTGTGGTTTAAACACAGCAAAAAAAAAACCACCAGAACACCCGTAGGTTGCTGAGGTTGTTTTGTAGCGCAAAGTTTGATTCCGTGTTAATTACAACTCTATTTCTTTTGTTGCTGGCAGCGACACAAAGGAGTGCCCGAGCGGGAATTCACTTTATATCGCTTCTGGCGTTAAATTAAAATCTCCCGAATCCCGAACCTCGCAACATTGCACGCGAACCACTTACGGTTTTGGCTGCTGTGCATCCCGAAGTGTTTCTAATCCCGACCATAAGCGGAGCGGAAATCGTCCATTTCCGATGGGAGCAAACATGCAGTTAACAACGGAAAGCGGTGGCAAATTAGCTAAATGAAAAAGTTTTTCTTTGATTTTCATTCTGCTTCGTTTTGCCTCTTTTTTTTTTGTTTTTTGATTCGATACTTGCTTTCCCGCGCATTCCAGCGTGACCCCCGGGATGCGGTGTACAATTTTGGAAATGGGCAAACACATAGCTTCCCCTTCTGCGGGGTGCTATTTGGGTTTCGCTGCAAGTTCTATGACCATCGTAAAAATTGGTAAACTGGATGAAAAGTTTTCATCAATGTATTTAGCACCCAGAAGCCATTGTTTGCACACGATTGGCTGATGCACCACAAAGGAAACCGTGCTTGTGATTGCATTGGCATTTTGTGTTTGATTAGTTTCAGCGTCGTCCAATCAGATAAACCATGTCCATGTTGAACAAAAGAATATCTTCCACTGAGTAAAACGATAGTACATACCAAAAGTTACTAGAAAGTTCCCTTCTATTGCAAATACAATTTATAGGTGTTCATGGGATTAAAATAGTTTACGTGATGATTTGTTCTTTTGCTTTATATTACAATGATGTGTACCCAAGTTTAAATATTTTTCCTTCCATCCTTCTTCTTTCCAGTGATCAGCAAGGGACAAAGCGAAACATGCCGCTATCGTTTTCTGGCCAGAACCGGCGGATATGCTTGGGTCGTTACGCAAGCCACCGTCATCTACGACAAGCAAAAGCCGCACAGTGTTGTATGCGTCAACTATGTGCTGAGGTAAGTGAAGCTTTTTTTATCTTCTTTTCCGACAATTGCATCGACTGGTAAACAGCAATAGTGACTTTACTCACTTTATTCGCACATGAAAGAATTGATGTTTGCTCTATTACAATACTTGTTTTGTAATAAATACGTACAAATATTGGTGACTATTAAGCTTTGCCTTTCAGTAGTCACAAATAATTTGATTTTGTTATTTAAAAATAGGACAATCAAGACAACAACTACAAAAAAAAACATTATTGAATAGTCGTATCTGTCAAATCTGTCAAAATCGTTATATATTTCTATTGTTTTCCAAACTGTGCGTTAAGTGTGTTTCGACTTTTAAACGCTTTAAATAAAACTTTCAATAATAGCACATCTTCCCGCAGATGTCATTGATCGCCGTCCGTCGCTGCTGCTAGGAGGCAAAGATGAAGATTTATCCATACGTTTTCGTTCGTACAGTAAAGCATTCGAAATCATTCGAGCAGTGTAATAGCTGCTTTACTACTCGCCCCCTGCCTTGGCGTGATGAAAAAATCCCTATTGTCACGTAATCCCCATGCCACGCAGTCTTATTCATCTTCGGCACTGAAAAGTATCCACCTCTCCCCTACACATCCCCACCACCCCCCCTCCCTCCCGCCTTGTACTAGCCCCATACCCATAGGCGAACGAACTAAATTTCAATTATGTTTGTGCATTCACCGACAATCATCGGTAAGCCCAGGCATCCGCCTGTGCCGAGTGTGTCTTTGGAGAGGTGCAATGAATGTTGCATTTCAAATCCACCTTCCGCAGCAGTGCAGGCTTACATTCGCTGCAGCATTGACGCATGGACGTTACGGCGCAAGTATATTTACCAGTCTCCTTCTCGTTCCTGTGTACGCGCTCTATCGTTTTGCACGATATCACCTCGGCATTTGGCACCATTGTGCATCGAATGTCATTGGACAATCTCGTTACACGGGGGCAGATTTGGTGGGATTCCTGTCGCAAGACAAAGAATCACAATCTAAACCGAGCGAGCATAATTTCCGCTCGGCAAGAATGCGGCACCTCGGTGAAGCTTGCTTTCTTTGTGCATCAGGCACCAAGGATACTGAGCGAAAGTAGCTGTAGGAAGGATGATTGTGTGCTTTTTTGTTTGCCGCTTGTATCTGACACGAAATTTACACGGAACGGCGAATCAGTTGCCTTCCGAATCAAAAAGGTACTGATCGTGGCACCGGCAAACCGACAACAACAGGTCTTAGCTCCGGCTTCAGAGCCAGGATATGGTCGGAATGGCACGACATGAGACCGAACAAAGATGATGTCCTTTCGTAAAATAGCTCTTTGTTTGCAATCTGACCCGAACCGCCCGAAACGCGATGATGATTCCTTTTCATTCGTTCGTGTGCCGTACGGTGCCGATTCTTTCACAGCAATGACTTGCCTGATCAACTCGTTACCTTCTTATCAGCCGCGGTTAGTAGCTGCTAAGTCTTGCATTAGAGCTCAACTGTTCAAGCGCCTGTGCGCCGCATCGGTGTTGCTTCATGCGCTCCATGGCTGCTTATATTTATTGCGAAATCCCTACCGCGGGTACTATCGGTCGGCACTACCGGCGCTTGCTGTCCCGCGTTAAGAAAGATCGCTAGCAACGGCATTTTTGTCCGTGATTTATCAGTCCCAATGCTCCCATTGAAAATACATCCTCCTAAATGCATCGTTTATCTTGGCTGCTTTGTTGTAACTCACTTCTCGCAAGGAGATGATATTGTTGAGGTCGATCATGTGTGGTCACCAACCTAATGCTCAAATGTTTTAAGGGAATATACTCTGCACTATTTTTTCAATAACTTTCAACGGTCTAACCGCTTTGTATGTTTGGGTCGAAGCACACTTATTTGTCACAAATAAACATGATTTATAACCGATATTACAGCCCCCAGTGAAGGTAAGTAATCATTTTGTTACACTTTATTCTGTCACTCCTCTACGACTGTTGCCTTGAGCAAATGTTGCTTTTGGCTGCAACATTCTACTAATGGCAATTAAAATGTCGTAAATTATGTCTTGATTGGGTCCTTTTTTGTTCTTCTGCTTGATCCGTTGCCATGTACCTAGGCATGTATGCATTAACACGTGGCCACGGGAGCACGCATTTTTTTTTTGTTCACCTAGCTGTGATCATTTTACATGCCGATCACAGTTTAAGGTCGTTTTCGATGCAGTTGTCGTTGTAAATCATGCTCTGTGGTAGCAATTCAATGATACGAAAGGAATATGAAG
>STHB01032929.1:0-22640 GCA_018908115.1 Anopheles rivulorum
TCCTTGTTTGCGTAGCGAGTTCCACCCTCCCGGTAGTAAGAAAGTTAGCCTGTCGTGCACGGAATTTATTTACTCCCCGCTTTTATGGTGGTATTATTTGCAAAACCAGGTAAGGGAAAGTTTGGCCACGAAGCAAAAGAGGCGTCGTGCGAGATGGGACAGACGAGCGAGGCGTGTTGATTTATTCTTCCACCCAAACAAATTGCTTCACCAAATCCATCATTCCCACCCCCTCTTGGATCGAGAGAGGGGGGGAGGGGGGGAGGGAAAAAGGGACAATGGTAAAGCGAGATTTAGGTGAGGCGAGCACGATGGACGACGGGATAAGTTAATGTGGGCGAAAATGAAAGTGAAAGTTGGCAAAAATCACATCCCAACACATTCAATCGATGACACGTTTGCGTGTGAAAATCACTCATTCGCCCGTTCGGTGATCGGTACCAGCGAATCGACATTATTAGGGTGTGCGAAAGAAGAAAAAGCAAAAGGTGCCACGGGACGGTACGGTTCCTCTTGTTGCGATGCAAATCAAACAGCGAAGGTGCTGCGCGGTGAGTGAAGCAAAAATAATACCATCAAAAGCGAAGAACCGGAGCCAAATGCTTGCGAAAAAAGTGAAACATCTCCTGTTCATTTCCGTGGCTTTTCCTGCCGTCCCCATCGTTCTGCTTGGGCGGTGAAGCCCAAGAGTTCTTTCTTTTGATTCCACAAATCTAGACCAAGCAAAAGATTGAGCGCGAGCGCCCTCCCGTCTCGAGGTGTGTGTGTGTGTGTGTGTGTGTGTTGTGTCATGAAGTTAAGTCGTATCCGGTCGTATTTTTTTGTGTGTCTTCTCTACACTCCGTTTTTGGAAACGATGGAGCGAGAAAAAACTTTTTTCATTTCAATCATTTCCATTGGTTCTGGCCGTTCTTATCCTTCGTCTTCGACCTGTGAAGTTAAAGTGAAGTCTGTTTTCTTTTTAGTTTTTTTTCCGTTGTTGTTGCTGAACTCTTACCATACCGAATCGGGAAGCAGGAAATAAGGAACTGACAAATGGTACGAGAAAGAGAGAGAAAAAAAAAACCGCACACGCATTAGAAATGAGGGAAAGTTCTTAATTTGACAGTGGAAAGTAAAACCTCACTTTGTCGAGCTATCGCACCGCACTGTTTTACACCGGCTACGCCGAAGAACATGTGAAGTGGACGTGGAGCTAAGACACTCTCGCACCGGTCACGATGAACTTTGGCACAGAAGCAAGCGAACCAAAACCCCCAATCTGAACAGCTTGACAGTTTGTTGCTGCGCCGTGCGGTTGGCATGTGTTTGCCAGCTAACATGGAAAGTGTTTCAGCGCTTGCTCCAGCCGGATTGCCTTTCCAGGGTTTGGTTTTGTTTTCCTTCGCTCCACAGCTGGAACTGGTGAAATATTCAAAACAAGTCAATTCTTGACAAGGCTTGTTTCGTTTTCTTAGTTGGCATTTTCATCGGCAAACCGGATTCGAATGTCAATTTAAAACCAAAGTCCGCTGCTCGAATGGAGGGAAATGTGGGTTCTAGCTGAGCTGCCCTTCGCAGTGACGCACAACGAAGGGACAGAATGGTTTGATCGATTTCTATTTTCCTAGATGAGGAAAACACAACGAACTGGTTCAATAATGTTTTATTAAGGATTCATTTTTTGAAAATAAAAATAAATATTAAAAGAATACAAATTCAAGTGGGATAAATGGAGCAACAAGAAAATTGTTTTTAAAATGTGAGCTCTTCGTAAAAACAATCATAATATGTTTTTATTTCTATGATATTATTATATTCATCATCTGAGCACAAGCTCATCGCTACAGTTCCTTAAGTCACCATGTTCGGCTGTATACTTTCACAAGATAAACATAAAAACTTCACCCGCTAGTAGTAGCTTCCGAACCGCTCCGATGTCGTAAGCAAGCGGCCAGCAGTACATCACCGAAGGGGCGAAAGCATACGTCCGAGGTTGAGATAAAGAAAATTGGATTTTCCATAAGCACGACCGCATCAGGCGGGCAGTGCTACTAGCAGGTGAAAAGATGGATTGCCCATTTCTGCACGGTAGCGTTTTTTTGGAGAAAGTTTGCAAACTTTCCCCACAAACGGCAGACTGTGCTAGACGTCAGCAGTTTTTCGAACCAGTTGCCCGGGCCGAGATGTGTTGAAGTTTTTGCTTGTAAAAAAAAAGGATAAAAAATAAATTTAAAATGAAACACACGAAGAAAGTGTACCAACATTACGTTAAACCTGTGGGTGGTTGCTGCAGTACGTTCGGATGGAACAAGAAAAGGTTAAACCCATATTACAGTAGTGTTTGAGTAAGAAGAGTAACCCCCTTTTTTTTGCACGCTTACCTAGCCACACACACACACACACATACACTAAGCAACTGTTCCTGCATCCCACGAGCGCACCCCTGCTGGCACCGGGTGGATTACTTTACTTTAAATCAATTTTCTCGTCCAACACGGTGTACTACACCACAGCATTGCAGCGGGTAAAAGATTTATGCTAACGAATGTTTACGCCTTTATCCCACCGTGTGGTAGGGTTGATGTGTGAAAAGAAGACAAGAAAAAAAAGCACGCTCACAGCTTCCAGCATCCAAAGGAAAGCTTAGTACCGGTTATTGAAGCTTGAAGCTTGAATTTTGCCTGACGCTAAGAACGGTAGGTGTTAAGTATTTACGGCTGCGTTTGTACGAAACGATTACAGTGATTCCCGTTTCATGTTTCCTATTTAAAAAAAGGACAGCGATTTTTTTTTTATATTGTGGAAAACATTTCATCGCCGCACAGACGTTTTGATGGACAGCTTTTAATTTACAACAGATTAATTTCACGTTTAAAACAAATATATGTGTGATGCAGATTGCATACACTGCGGGGGTTTTGTGTGGGATTTTTCCCCGCGTCGTAAGCGTTTTCGCTCTCGCCAGGGTATACTATTCGCAATACAACGATGGAGTCGCCAAACTAAATAGTTTTTTAAAAATCTGATTTTTAACATGCATATATTTTTGAACATAAAAACCTGTTTAAAACATAAAAATAGGTTTGTGTGCAGAAAATGTTGTAACAAAAACAATCAGTTAGCTGTGCTTCCTCTATTCGAATCTCGAGCTCCCGAGAAGGATTACGCTCACCTTTCACACCAGCTTTCGCATACGTTCGCTTGATAAAGGTGATGATTAAACGCTGCAGGAGGTCTTAAGGAGGTCCTTCTTGAAGTCGTCCCGAACAAAAAAAAAAAAACAAAAAAAAACAAACAACCGTACCTTCTCGTTTTGGAGTTGCTGTTATCAAACGTACCCCGGCACAACGTTCACGCCCGATGAAACAAGTGAACCCATCCGGCCGGATTTGTAGGGATATTTGTAACGGCAAATAAAGCACCCCACAAACGGGTTTTGCGCGGGTAAAGGTGACGGTAGAAGCTTGGCGTGCTTAGAAAGTTCACTCCGAACAAGCGAACCTAGGTGAGTAAAAGCGGTGAGTGTGTGGCATGGTGAGCATGGGGTGAGCAGAAATGAAAGATGCGGCCCCATCGAACACGGTTACGGAATCGATCGGTATAAGAAACCGGGCAAACACGATACTCATTTTCCAGTTGACGTAGGAGGCAAGATTATAAAACGGGACGTGTCAGTTTATCTTGCGTTATTTATGAGTGCTGGAATGGGATCGGGGATCGGCGAAACCTGGCTGCGATGCTGGCTGGTGACCTTTGCATTTATGGATCAGCAGCCGCTCGTAAATCCGAGTCCGAAGTTTGCTGCCTTCTTCCCCCCACCCACCACCCACCCACTCCTCCCCTCTTCAGTGGACTCCCATTTCCCATTTCGTCAGCATGCGTCAGTGTTTGCTCAGGTCCATGCAAACGTAAGCGACACACGATCGGTTGCCGTTGCCAGTGCAGCCCATGGAACGTTCCGGCTTTACACTAGTGTG
Source organism: Anopheles rivulorum (assembly GCA_018908115.1). NCBI lineage: Eukaryota > Metazoa > Arthropoda > Insecta > Diptera > Culicidae > Anopheles > Anopheles rivulorum. The sequence goes on from STHB01032929.1 coordinate 3,960, forward strand.
TTCTTTCTAATCGCAACGAAGCCGCACACAACGAGTGAACCAGATTTCTGCTCTAGGAGTTTGATTTCGCCTCGCTGCTACCGCATGTGTATGTGCAATGAATATTCATTACGGTGCGAACGACCCCGGAGGAAGTGCACGGTTGGGAAAGGTCTGTCAGCTTACCATTTTTATCGCTATTGATTTTGCTAGGATTTATGCAACGATCGAGCACCTTCCTGACGGGGTTTTTTTTTTTTATTGGTTTGTATGTATGCGAACGGGGGTGTTTTTTTTTTCTTCCCTCGATTGCAAACCGAATGGTGAACGTGTTGCACAGGCGATACGAGGCAGCAATGTTCTTCTGATTCGATTTGATTTGAGCGAAGAAGTGCTGCTCATTATTAGTGAGGTTGGAACTGAATACACGGACGGTGAGTTTCCATTACATGCATTATCGATAAGGAATCGTAGTACCGAACGAACGTTTTCCGATGAGAAATGAATGAATGAAAAACAAACACACCTGAATCATGTACGATTTTGCATGGCGCTTGAACGTACTGACGTGCAGTTGTTGAGGATGTATGTTTGTTGAAATCAGAAACATTCACTTCGCATTTGCTTGTAACATTTTTGAACATATTTTTGCAGGTTCGGTGAGTAGCTGGTACATTAACAACGAACTTTTTTTTCGGGATTGTCTGTTGGAGAAGTTGACATAACGTGTATGACTTTCCACATAGTAACGTTCAGTAGTATATTGTCAACAAAACGCCTGAAAGTAGGCACTGGATGATATATGAACAGATTATCACTTTTATATCATAACTGGAATTTTACAAATGGATTCCATGTGGTCACAAGTCGAATTATAGCGATAACAACCATTTAGGCATATAACTTATATTTAACTATATGTACAACTTGTATTTTTATCCTTTTTAATATGTTTAGAGAATAAATTTAATATTTCGCCTAACGGTAGGCAATCTGCATATCATCTTATGCATTGCTTAGTTCTCCCTTACTGTCAAGCGTTTTAAGTCATTTTAAGGCAATATGAAAAATAACTTACGCATATATCGTATCGCACCAGCACAAAAAACGAAACGCAACGAACGTTTCCCAGGGGTCATGGTTCAAAAGTAATTTCGGAATAGCTCAACTGCACACCACTTCGATGCATTTGCTAACCCGTTGCTTCAAAGGTAATTCCGTTGAGCAGCAAAGAATGTCTGATTGCAGCCAAAACTCATTTCCCTTTGTGCTTTCCAATTGCCACGTGAGCGTTTTGGGGTTTTTTTTATTTTAATTTCGAATATTATTCCACCCGCCTACGACTGTGACTTCCGGTGAATCCTCAGCATGGGTGGGTTGGAGCTTTTCTCAGATCTTTTGCTTATTTTAGTTGTTTCCAGTTGAATGCAGACAAGTTTCGGTCATATTTAGCCCGCCGACCGATGCCAACGGGAAGCCACACGGAGCAAGGAAACCTTTTTTGTTTGTTTGGTACTTGCAAAAAGGGAATACTTTATCAAACGGCCGGGACCGGGGTCGATGCGATATCGCCTTGCTGGCGGTAAGTGTGCGTGTCTGGTTGTGACTGAGCGTAAATAATACATTTTTGGATAATTTTATTCAACCCGGTTTTTGGCTGTTGCAGCCAACTTCACCTGCAGCCGACAACAGGGTCTGTTGGGTAAACTGTAAAGGTAAAGGTACTAGGGAGAAAAGGTAAGGTTATGCCGCTGCTGCCTGAGTGTTTGCACAGCTCCTACCCGAACAAATACATTATGAATTCGTAATGCTTTTCGATTATATATGGTTATTTACTTGCAAGCAACTCACCATCAGATGGTTTACCACAGGCACACCTTTAGTCAAGGTAAAGATAACATTTCTGTACCGTTGAAGAATACCTTTGAAGGGAAATTGTGCTTCAATGTATACTTAGCTTTAAAATGTTCCTGCGTGTGTGTTAGAGCAACGCAATACACATACATAGCGTACGCAAGTTTAGAAACGAACGTTGGAAATAAAAACCGTCAATCTATTATCATTCACCAAAAACGAATCATTTCACTCAAATGCACTCAGAGTATATTTCCGTAAAACAGAATGAAATTTTAATATATTTTGTCAGATTGCTTCTGGTACGTACAAATGAAAACCACTCAACATCAGAAAGTTGTTAAGAAACGTCTACTTATCCGTTTAATCTCACCTCATCAAAAGCGGAACGGGGGCGCCATACCATTTCATCTTCAAACGTTCATGCCTTCTGGAAACAGCGAAAAATGGGAATTAATTTGCCGATTTATGGAAGACATGAAAAACAAATTATGGAGTTTATCTTTTCCAATTTTTTTTCTCTCTCACTGCAATGATCGTTAAAAGTTGAGAGTCTCGCGAGGAAGCATTTTTATAACGCCGTCGTCGGGGACATTGCGGTAACAGACATTTCGAAGTAACAGTATCTTCTCCGGCTGTAAAGCGTTGTTTAATGAGCGATTAAGTGCATGGACGTTGTTCCTTTTTTGAAGTTATTTCATCCAATTACAGCACTACTGGAAATGAAAATAATTCAAAATTGACTGGTCGAAATGAGTGTTCTGGTTATTTTAGTGTAAAGAAGCAAACACGTCTTTGAGCTATTGCATACTTTTAGGTGTTTTTATAAATTCTTTTCGGTTTGAGAGATTAGATTTATGTGTAGTAAGATTTTTCTTCGTTTTAATCATTATTGCTAACAATTAATTACCAATGTTTTGTATAACCGAATGTATTAACAACATTTTTAATTCAGTTACACGTCTAAAACTTTTCTTCCTAAAAATATATTTAATTCAAGCAATACAATATACATGAAACGATTGTGACGTTCGTTACGTAAAATTTTGTCTCTTACAACCTACAATCACATTTAAGAAATGTTTACATGCTAACAATACTTTATTATTTTGCTATAGAAAACAAACAACCATTTAGTAAAGGGTGGAATTTTTTTGTCACTACATTGAATAGATTTTCTTTTCTTTACGACACTTCACAAACTGCCATTACGCACGAACTTTGCACAACAACGTGTGGCAAACCCGCTCGTACCGGCTGCAGTTTTGGTGGGTGCCTGAGATGCACCATTGCCCAAACCGGGCACGTAAGAAAAGCAAACAGTAATTTGATGTAAGATAAATGAGAAAGATAAACTCGTGCCGAGGTGAGTGCATCGGCACCGCATTCCGAGTGGGCGCACCGCACTGAAGCACCTTCCGGCACGTGTTTATGCTGACGTGTCATCGTACGGCCCACTATCATCTTTCACCATCAGCTGCAAGCCAACGAACGCAACAAACGTCTTCAAGCAGCAACGGGCGAGCGGCATGACGCTCTCGAGCGGTCTCGACCGAGCAGTTGAGTGACTGACAAACTCGTGCGGCTGTTCGGTGCACTTTACCAGCAAACGATAAACGATGCCGGGAACACGGCTAAACGAGGCTGTCTCCGGCGGTTTTGTAACACACTTCCGGCGAATCCTCTTTTGTAATCATCCTCAGTATCGAAGGACACGTTTATGCAGCAACATACCAATTTCACCTGTACGATGTGAGCGGCTTAACATTAAGCACAAACCGCTTGTAAACTTCGGTCCTAATTTGGTATGCAAGTAAAAATAGCGAGCAGCTCGTTCGCCGGGTGGGCTGACACGAAACCAAATCCACCGTGTTTCGTACAGTAAGTGTTGACAGCCGACCTGCAGTGATGATTTATTCAGTTGACAATTTTCAGCGCAAATTGTACCATGCTAAAAAGGGGTTATTTCGACACCTTATGAAGGGGAAAAATAAAAAAAAATATAAAGAAGCTGATAGCGATAAACAAGATAATAAAATAGCATGTCAGACGCAAGAGTTCGTAGAGATAATCTAAAAATATCAAAATTATAACAAGTATGAATGATCACAAAACATAAAAGGAACATTGAAAACAAATAAAACAATGGTGAATGCCTGGAATAGGGTTAATAAAACAATGAAGGCATAGTTTTTAACTTTAAAATTGGTTTTCCTGTAAAATTTTCATTCAATTTTGTGTGTAATTGTTGCTCTTCTCGGAAAAGTCTACGAATGGTGGTCAGTGGTCCTTCTTCGCAGGATAACAAAGATCTTCGTTTATTATAGTGTTCTCTAGACCGTATAAGAAGTGCCCTTATGTGGTCTGTTTGTGATAGAGTTTCCTGAGTTCAACCTATTGCTCATTCGAGCAGTTTGCCACAAATTTGTTACCTTGTATGAAGTGCCATAAAAAGTTTTCTCCAACATTATATATCTATTAAATTCATTCTCAGACCATACCTTAAGGTAACTGTGTTATAACTAATCGAAGGTAAAGGAACCGTAACAGCAATTGTGCACCGGATCATGACCAATAAATGATAAGTGTTCGCATCTGACAGACCATAGCGAATGGGTCGTGTAACCGTATAACATATCGTCCAATTTTACCTTTACATGCATTGCCTCCACCCCATTTGCACCAGCTACGAGTCTACGAGACAAACGAGAAATTTATCGTTCCTTATCCCGCTGACGCCATCCCCCATATAAAGCCCTTCGTCAGCATAATGCAGATATTTGCATTATAAATGCCTAGATCAATAAGACACCAGAACTCCGCCTGAAGGGATAAATTAGTTTTCTCGGCCCGGTATTCGGGTCGTCTTCAGCTCAGTGGCTCATCATTCACGCGGTGGCAAAAGGTGGTTACACAAAATCAATACACAACACCATATACACACACACACACGCAGTGCACCTGAAGCAGAAGTTTCTTTCGCATTGCGGGCACATGTATTGCGGCACAATTTATGATTGTCGGTGCCAGGAATTTCCGACCACCCTTTTGCGATTGAAATCAATTTGCTACAAAATGCCACCCGACCGGCGAGTGTTTCCTTCCTGTCGCAGAAAGTTTCTCGCCGGAACTGAGAAACAAACCACACACATGCACACACAGACAGCCATCTTCCGACGACGGTTTTGTATCGTTAATTATACTCACCGTTCCGTTCCGACCGTACGTCACCTGGGTATGAGTGTTGGTGGCAGTATCTCGCCCATAAGTGAAATGTCACTCAACCGTTGATTAGATCGTGTCAAGGATGGCTTTATTATGGGTGACAGATGTCAACGTCATTAACGTCATACTAAGCAAAACACTGACACAAGTCACGAGGGATCGGTTTTGTAGCAAACAGTAGTCGGAGATAGAAAAATGAGAAAGATTTTGATGCAATTACCGCTTTAGACTTGTTGTGTGAATTTGTTACAACAACTATAAGTAATTTTTCTTTAATATTTTTTTCATCTAAATTGGATATCTAAAACATATTTTGCAAAAACTTCACAAATATACAAAGCTTGCTGATAGATGTTGCATCAAATAAAAAAAAGTCTCTCGCGTCTGCTTTGTTTTGCATTTTATAATAAATAATCAAATTTAAATTTTAAAACCAAACCTTCCGCCGGTGCTAAAATGATTATGAAAACGCGAATGTCCCCTTCACCGTTGTATACAAATGATCTGAATGAATAATATTGTTTTGCGCAATATACTTCCCGAAAATCGTATTCGTACCCGGGGCAGCAGTCCTTTATCGGTGGCCGCTGGTTTCGAATGCAAAGCTTTTGCAACTTATTTTCAACGGCCCGGTGTGCGCTTCCAACAGCAGTTGCGAAATAAAAATAATGCAGCTGCGTCGCATATGTTATTGCTTATGCGGAAGTTTGACCGGGAACGGTGGACCGTACGGTTGAGAAAATAGCAACGAATGCAACGACACACCGCACTGATGGATATGTGAAACTTTATGGAAAAAGCGATGATAGAAAAAAAAGGGAACCGATTTTCACAAACTACCAACCCACATTCACATTCATTCGCGAGAATGAATAAATAAAAACAGACGACGTATCAAAATAAGTTCTACCTTTGCACTTGGCCAGCAAGTTGTGTGGGCTTGTTTTTTTGTTTTTGTTTTGGGTTTCGCTTCATGTTTTCTTATTCCACATTTTATTTATGTCGTTTTGCGAGTGCTGTTATTATTATTATTGTTCCAACCGTGAAGGTAGGATTTTTGAAAATACAGAACCGCTGTTGTGAGAGTAAACTGGAGGAAAAAATATTCTCCTATCAGATAATCACATTTGAAATCGGTACAGTCCGATTTGTTGGAGAAAGATTCTTTTTTCGCCTCATGCAGCTTTATTTAACGATGCAGATTAGCTTGCGTGAAATGTGTCGTTATTTAACAAGGTTTCTTTCTATGAAATAAAAACTGCTGGCAAACATTTTATTTGGAAGGCATGAAGCTTTTTTTTCTTTAAATAAAACTGTGTAACTTATTTATTTTGCCATGCAAATAAACCGTCAAAAACAAAGTTTATTACTGCCAACCCGTTCAACCACCGAACGGTACACTCCTTCACCCTAGCGCAAGATGTAGCACACATAATCATATTCAAATATAACCCATACACTAGATGCAAATCGCAAATTAAACATCCAGCGTACGACGAATTCGCTTCGACACACGCCCGTCTTGATGCCCGTTCGGTCGCGCTTGATTTCGTTTTTGTGTATTCCGATGGCACAAAAACACTTCAAACGCTCGTTTTTTTTTTTTTATTTTTTTCTCCCACGTTCGCACATGATGCCTTTGCAACGAGCACGAAGTAATCCAAACATTATCATAATTTATAGTGAAAATTGTGTTTGTGTGTTCCATTGCCGTGGGTGCAAGTGAGAAAAAGTTAGTTATTGGGTGAAAAAAATGTGGGGGAAAACAAAGCAAAAAAAAAAGCATATTTATACGATTTACGTAGCGCATTGCTGGTTTGGAGGTTTGCCTGGCTGGTATGTGAAAAAGCTGCTCGCCGGGAAAGCTAAGAAAATATTCACACAGAATAAACTTGAGCCAACAAAAAAGAAGAAAAAAAAAACAGAAAAAACAGCATAAACTTAAACATCTCCTACAACCGTACCGGAAACTTTGTCCATGTTTGGTGAGAAAGTAAAAAAAACAGCATCATAAAACATACTATATGCTAAAACAAAAGCAAATAACACAAAAAAAACCCTTGCGCTCGGCACGATGAGGCGCAATTCGAGTCAGAAGTAGATGAATGTTTCATTACTTGCACTCGTATCGTTGGGTGGGAGGATAGTGTATTTCTACAAACAAACAAAAAAAAAACACTACCGGCCAAATCCCGGAAAAAGTATGTTGCGCCAGTGCTTTTTTTTTCCATCACAGATCTTTGCAAAGCGTAGCGAGGTGTGTGAGAAAAAGGATGGCCAGTATAGACCACGATCGCACAGCCACACTAGCATAAAGTTGCTAGAAAACAGAGCATACGAAATGAAGTTCGTAAATATGACCAGCTTTCTACACCCAGGCCTCGCTCTTGTGGGGATGGCTGAATTTCGGTGAAACAGATGGTTAGAATGATGTTTTGGATTCGTCAGCCTGTTACTTGTTGGTGTTGTGTGTGATGGTTTTTTTTGGTTTCAATTCATTGTTTTTTTGCTATCAAGCAAAACTTGGCTAGTAGGTTAAAGTTTGAGGCAAAATGTTTATTTTATTAGTTGCTACACCATTCCAACCGGTGCTGGTGACAAGCGCTTTTTGCATTAAAAAGCAAACTATGAACTGTGATTTATTTTATAAGAGAGGTTTAAATTTGATTTTAATTGTTGTGCTTATTCCCCAATATTAGAAAATTAAATTAATGCCTTTAGTTTGATTCCATATTATCAAAGAAAATTTAAAAATGCATCGCCTAAAAGTATGCAATCATGGACATATGTTCACTTTTAGAGTACAGGATGTACGATTTTGAACAATATGCATGATTTTTTTTTAGCTAAAAATGGCAAAATTGGTTTAAATGATATTAAGAATATTCTTGTGAATTTCAAACACCAGCATCTCTTCATCTAAAATGCTTCAATAACTTTTCATCGTTGATCTGTTGACAATGGGAGCCAATTGTTCATCCCGACAGTTTATTTTTAGCTTTCTTTGCCTTTGTTGGGTATAACCTTTGCATTACAATTAATTTGCGCGTATTAAAATTTTAGTTTTTCCCACGCTAAATAATAGTTTAATGCCTTTGCAGTGTTTTCCAAACTTATCTTATAGTGTCGCCAAGATTGACTCTTACTACACAACAATCCATTACCTCTTTATCACAAAGTCAGGCTCAATAAGAGTTAAGAAATAATTTTTTCATAAAAAAAAACAAATCAAACACAACGCAGGAAAAAAGTACCATAAAACCGGGTACGAATCTCGACGGTAACACACAGCGAAACATCAATAGTACTTGATTGAGCCGAAAAACAAATCCATTTCCAACTTTATAGCATTCCATTCGAAGCAAAAACTTCACCATGGCATCTTATCTTTCCACGTGTGGGAGCTGTTGCTGCTGCGTTTGTCTGCTGATCGTGTATGGAGGTTCAGTTTCCCTCACATTACATTAGCTCCATTCCATTCCCATACCGTTTTCTACGCATCCTAAAGCTCACACACGCAGACACACAGTGTGATAAAGTTTTTCCGCTGACGCTTGGCGGTGGAAATCAACCGGACCCGGGGTTTTGATGCGTCGCACAAACTTTTCCGCTGCCGTGTTCGATATTTATCTTTGCGAACAACCGTAACCACCGCAACATAAGTTGTTTAACCATCCGAGCAGCAAAAGAAAAGAAAAAAAAAACAGGAAAAAACCAAATCGGCATCGTTGCGGTAAACTTCGGTTGGACCGAGCGTAAACAGCAACGCGCGCAAACGATTTCGATAAATCCGGCAAACCGTGGCGCGTTGCAGTCGCTGTGCGCTGTGTGGTAGTAAAATGGCACTGTTGATATCATTATTAGCAAGTTTCGAGCAATCTTATGCTGAAACCGCTCCATTTCGTCTGTGTGTCCCAACAGTCAACACCCATGGGGAAGGGGGTGGTGGGTGTGATGAGTTTTATTACTCCCACTCATACAGTGCACATTTGCACACATACACAGAGCTGGCTTACCGTTTACCGCGCAAAGTGTCTTATCCAAGGAAGCTTTGCAATGTCATCGCAAACTCGAAACGTAAGGCAAAAACAAAAACGAGCGAACGTTCGGCAAACACACGCAAAACGATAAAGCCAATTTCCTTACCACCGTTTGCTGTGCGGTGTGGAAAAAGTTTTGGATGAAGAAAATGCAACAGCATTTTCCGCCAGCAAGCAGCAAGGCGAAAAACAAGCTTCGTGGTTGCCGTACGGTTTTCAAAAGCTTGAATCTAAATAAACTACAACAAGTTCACTACCGCGTGACTGTTTGCCGTTGCGAATGTTGCATTTGTCTGTGGCTGTGTGAGTGTATTAAAAAACGAGGAAAAACTATTGTTATTTTTACGTATCTTCAAATCTTCACCAACCGAATCTTATCGAATATGATTCTCAGCAACCGTGGGGCGATGGTGGTTTGTATATCTGTCTCCCTTTATTTTTTGTTCTCGTTTCACTTTCTCACTGCTTCGCTCACTAAAAAGCCAATGTTTGTGGTTTTGACGCTGCAGGGTTCGTCGCTTGCACACTCGCTTGCTTCCCGCTTGCAACCGTCTGCTACCGTCAGCTGTTTCTTTTCCACTAAAGCATGTTTTGAATTGCACCACACCGTACCCACAGCGGAACAAACCGACCGATAGCAGTGGGGGAAAACAAAAAAGTTAGTTGCTGAAAAGTAGAACCATTATCAAGGGACGGAAAACTCCGCAGACTAAGGTGGACGTTGAGCGACGAAAAAGTTGTGCTGGATCGTGGTAATGCTACAGCTCGAACTGAACGATCACGATTGGACGTAGCTGGAAACCGTAGCGTACTGATAACTTCATAAAATAAACAACCAGAAACTGAATTTCCATTCATTTGTTCCATCGCAATGGATGGTGAGATGGAACCTCGGTGTGTGACGGTTGGGAACAGGCTTATTGCAACTTTTTTGTACGGATGTCTATAGAAAGACAATGTTTTTTCTTTTACTCTTTCTATCCTATTTTTATATCGGTTCCAACCGGAAATGTTGTAGCAGTGTTGCGATCGGTGGATTATTTATTCTTCACGACTTTATGCCTTTTCACTGGGCCTCTTACCGGGGAGAAGAAAACCAAGCACAATTGACACAATGTACATTCTGGCTGTTTCTACCGGAGCGTTAAGAAGCAAGGCAGGGGTCGCGTAAAAATGTCTCACCATTTCATTGTAGCACCAAAAAATAAATAAATAAATGTTCACCTTCTACCGCACACGTTCGTTCACGTCCATTCTCGATCCGGGTGACTTTGGGTGCAGTTTTATGTTGCCTGGCTGCTTGCACCGATCCTCGCTTCTCGATGGTCCCGAAGGCACAGTTTGCTGTTCGAAAATTTCGAAAACCTCCGTCGTTGGGAAGATGTGGAAAACAAGAATTGACGTGGTGGGGTTTTTACAGGGTGGAAAGGGACAACCCTGCCAGTATCGCTTTCTGTAAACGCTTACCGGAGCATTCAATTGAAGCAATTTGATGATTGGAGAGTTAGGAACAAGGGTGAAGAAAAATAGAAAACAACGAGACACAAAAAGAAAATCCCATCTGCACCGTTGCCATGGGACGGCTCAGGGGACTGACTGTGGCTTTTCGTGGTGCTGTGGTCCTTTATTTAAGCTTACACGGTACAGCGTTTCGGAAGGAGTGGTTATTTCTTTTTCCACATTTTTTCACTCTCTCTTTGAAACATAAAAAAAGCTGACTGATATTGTACAGATCAATCGAAGTCATTGTGGACCAGTGCGCGGTGTAATGTTTGACGCTGGTCCAAACGCCAGACCGGTCACGGGCGGTTGTGCTGCTTGGGCGTCTTTGAAAGCTTTCATAATAGGTACTTGGCTGGTATTTCTTGACTTCCTCCCGCATCTCGAACAGATGTGCCTGGGCGTTATGGGTACGTGGCGTATGGGTTTGGTTCCGCTCGGGATTTAACTGCTGGAGACGTCTTGCGACGATGGGAAGATTGTGCTGGCAATCACAATGATTTCTCCCGGGAGCAATCGTTAGCGGGTGGTGGTTGTTTTTTTTTTTGGGTGACTTTACCTGGAAAGGCATCTATCGTGCTGCCGCTGACAGACCAGCTGGGTTTGTGTGCGGGTGATGGTGCAATTATTATCCATAGTAAAGAAAAATGGAATTAAGCAATGGAATCAAATCTCCGGTGTACGATTAAGCGGTGTAAAGTGCATTTTGTTTTATATGCCAAAAAACAGTATTAATATTCTTTTAGTGCTCATAAAACTCATTTCTTAAATATCGCTTTAAGATTAAAAAAACGATTTAAAATGTCTTAAACAACAAATTATTCTCGCAAAAGTCCAGTTAAAACGAGGAAAAGAAAAGACAATCTAAATTAACTCAAACACCCGTTCGTATTCAGATAAATTTCCCTACTCCGTTTTCAAGCTCATTAAACGACACCAAGATAACTTTATCAGAAACTAATGCAAAAGAAAAATTGCATCATTGTGTTTTCCCATCCGGCGCAATCTTCCACACGATCTCACTGCTCACCGCTGTTTCTTTTATTTGTAACAACAAAATGGCTACACGGCCCCTCCACACTGGCCCCCGCGATACAAAGTCTAGGGGGACTGATTGGAATTGTCACGTACAGTGGAACCTTGCCCCCCTCCCCTCTCCCTCCTTCCCCCCTTCCACTTCCCGGCCGAACATGCGTCGATAATGCCGTTTGCCATAATAAACCAAAAGTCTATAATCTCGTAAGTACAACAATATATCGAATAGTATTTATGGCACGCTACACCCGGACTTACTGCCGGACGGTTTGATTCGGTTATATCGTGCTAGCGCTAGCGCACAGTACACGCAAAAATCGACGTGACACAAAACGCAAAGACACACACACACACACACGAGCTCACATCGCTTGCAATGGGAAGCGTCCTCCGCAATAAGATGGGTACGCCCAGAAGGAACACCAGCATCCACCGTACCACGATACTCTCGGGGCATGTAATATCCTCATTTTTATTCAATCGTCTTATCTCGGAGTCTGGTAATGGTCCGTGCTGATCCCCATGCTACCCTCCCTCCACCTTCCCCCCCCCCCCTGCCTGCACTCCCGTTCTGGCCCCAAACGGTAAGGTAAACATCAACACACACACACATCAACATGCTTCATCCCCCAAAGGTGGAATATGGGGGGGTTTCTTTCGTTTTTTTTCTTTCCCTCGTCCACACACAAGGTTCGATTTGCACTCTAACAGAAGCATTCGGTGATGTTGACTTCGACTCAAATCATCCCGATGCGACTCCTTGCGGCAGGCAGAACATGAGGGACAAAAAACTGTTCGTGTCGAGAAGCAAAAAAAATGGACCAGCTACTAAGAAGAAACCCGTACCTAAATGATGAGGTTCGAAGTTGGTGAAGAAAAGTCACCAAGAGACAGAAAGAGAGAGAGAGAGAGAGAGAGAGAGACCCCGAGAACGGAATAAGGAATGGCTCACGTACCGTGCCGGCGGTGATGTCCTTTGAATGTTCCTAGTTTCTTATCCCAAGGAAGTAAGCAGCAGGGCACCAGGAATGGGGATAATGGAGTGCGAACGGGAGAGTTTGGTCGTGTCGTTACCAGGATGGCAATATGGGAAGACACACAACATAACTGCTGTCCGCCTTTTTGGTGATGGCCGATGAAGAAGGGAAACGCCAAGCGAAGCCGGACACGACAACTAGCGTGAAAACTCGCATACATTCAATTCCATTTTGAAAGCACAAAACTCTACCAACAAACACACACACACGCCCAACGATGTGTGTGTGTGTGTGTAAATGTGTTCGCGCGTGAAGCGAAAGAATGTAAATAACATAGTGAAAATTCTTGCACCACTTTAGCACGTCGCCGCTTGCTTAGGAAAGGTTCGCCATTCGGTTTGAAGCTAGCGCGCGCGAACTTGGAGCATGGGGAAAAAACCGCTAGACTATGACTATTTCTCACCATCCCCAGATCTTGCGAACCTTTTCGCTCACCTGCGCGTTTCAACCAAACCAGCGTCTGTCTGGGGGGGGACTGATTTATTGCGAAGTATATTTCATAACGATGGAATTTCGCTCACCATCACCAGTGTTGAGTTTGAGTTGCCAATAGAAACGCCGTACCGCCGTACTGCTGTTGCTGGCACACGCCGGCCAGACTTACTGGGTTGCCAGGGTTACGGCAACCGTTTTGTTAAAAGCCCACCAGGCTTAACAATTGATAGTGTCGCGGTTTCGGTATTTGAAGAATGTTTCATTGCGTCCAACCGGTGTAGCGAGTTGTGGGAAAAAAAGAAGGAAAAATACGGAAACCGAGTGCACAGTGCTTAATGCTTGAGCACAACAAAATGTGTGTATTGGGTGTGCTTTCCCGCTGCCGGGTAAGTGGATCCGCCTGGAAGGATAAAATAAAATTATTAATGATACTTCTATTGTTTCTTCGGTTCGACCGTTCTAGCGCTGTTCGTGCTAATGGAATTGCGTTGCACAGGTGAAGAAACAGCGCCGCGAAAGCGCGCTGGTGTCTCGGGTTGATCATTTTTCACCGCGCTTCATTGCTTGTGTGAAGTTACTTTGCTTTAACTTTCTTGGTGCATAAATTTTGTGCCACTATGGTATGGCCGGTGGTGGGTTGGCAAGGCCAGGTGACTACAAGTTATGTCCGCATTGCATAAAAATACCAATTTTTCTTAACTCGGTAGCCGCACGGTGGGAAGATAGTGGACAAAAGTTAAGTTCGAATAATTTATTGTGATCTTTTTTTAATAAGAAACTTCAAATTCGTGGTGCCTTTTGTTTGATAATGTTAAAATGGATGTAAAATGTATCATTTCATTACATTATCACTGCAACATGTTTTAAGTACAGTCGTGGAAATCAATAACGTCAAACTTCACGCGGGAAAAACAAACACAAACTTTTGGCCACCGTTTGTCCCACTATTCCGGGAGATACGAAAAACATCTTTTTAATAAATTTGCACCACCCCCCTTGGTTGCCGAACTAAACCATCATCAGCGCCTTACGCTCGTGGAGGTGGTATACGCCAACGCCATTTGCAAATTGAACCATTACCGAGCAAATGCGGGCAATGACGAAACTTTTCGAGGACAGTTTTTTCTTCCCCACCAGAACGGTTGCCATATCACATTGTGTGTGTTTGCTTTTACGTTGAATAATTTTTAACCATTTCCCTTTTTCAACTCTCCCACAGGCGTCGTTCTGCTCGATCTTCAGGGACCAGTGTTCTTGAGCGAACCACCGTACAAGGTAGAATTCTCCAACAACTCTGGCGGCCTCGTCGACTGCACCGGACATGGTAGCCCTTCACCAGATGTAAGTACATCCCGCCATTTGCTGGTGCCTTTGGTTGGTCTGGTGTTTTCTTCTGCTCCTTCGCCATTGATCTGCGGAAAGCTTTCAAGATTTGTTGGCGTTTCTTATAGTTTATGTTTTGCCCTTCATTCCCTGTCTCCTCCTTCCTCCTTCCTCCTTTCCTACCCCTTTTAATCTTGAACCTTAAAAGTCCTCCTTTATCATGTGACCCCTTAGACTTAGATAAGCTGGCGATGCGAAGTGAATGGCCGATCAGTTTCGGTACGACTTTCATTTTTTTTTTCTTCAACCGGCGTTACGGTTGATTTATGATTTTGTTCGCTGCGATATTAAATCATTTTACAATTGATTGCTGGTAGTGGTAGGACACGCGGGTGTGCGATACAAGCGCCGTCCCAAAAGCTGGTAGGCTTTTTGCAATCGTTTCCCTTACGCTCGCGTTCGTAGAAACATCGCTCGCGCCGGATTGCTTACGGTGGGCCCTTTGATGGTATCATCATTTTTGGTGAATTGGTGTGAATGTGCCCTTGCCCGGCAGATATATCAAATGTAATGGTGAAATATTAGATAGCATCAAATAGATGGCACAATGGGGTAGAACGGCACAGTGAAATGAAATATTTTTCGGTTCCAGTTTGGGGCAGGGCGTAGTTTACAGGCAGCGTTGCTGCTCACTTTGAATTGAAAATGGATTTTCTGGGAAAGGGCATAGCGTTGGTAGAAAAAAGAAAAAACAATTAACTTAATATCTGGTACAAGGTTATTGATGCTCGCAGGATGCGGCAACACAAATTTATATCTTATACAATTTATAAACCCATCTCTATGGGACAGTCACAATAGTGTTTCGCATAATAAATAAACACAATTTGAGTAACGGGTTAACATTTGTCACTTGCAAATGGAGACATGTGTGTATGTCGGAAGACCGTTTACATTCTTAGAACTATTTATTTAAATAATTTTGAAGTAATAATTTACTCTTAAAGTATACTCATATTATTTTTGTGATACATTTAAAACATTAAAATTATACGAATAAAACAATTCGTAGAAAAATTGTGAGTAAAACAAATGCATTATCATGATGGAGACGCCTGGTACAATTTCCACTCGAATGGAGACGCCTGGTAGCTGACAAAGTTAAAAGTTAATTGAAAATTTTTAAACTTTTCTACTTTCTACGTAAATGTTAAATGATCTCAGGAATCGATTTTTGCCTCCAAGTTTGATGGAAAGTCTTTTTCGAAGCATGAATGCAATCGATGAAAGCAGGATTAAAGTTTATAAGTATTTCAATTAAAATTCACGAAAACGCTTCACGCAAGCCATTCGAAAAGCCGATCGGGGCACGTACCACCAAACGGAATTAGTTCGTCGAAAGGTGTCTAGGAGTGCAGATAAATAGGAAGAGAAGAAAAAAACATTGTCCCATACAAATACACACACACACAGGCAAAAGTCACGGCTAGCTAATGCTGTAACTCTAATTTACTCTCCGCTCCGTAAAACGTCGCGTCTTTCCGTAACGCCACCGTACAGGAACAAAGGAAATTGAACCTTTTTTTTTTGGTGCACCAAGTAGGCGCTTTCTACTTGGTCTGGCCACGTTTACTCGTCAGTGCAAATGACTGCTGCGAAAGCGTGCATACAACGGCGTGGATCTCAACGATGGTTTTCCTTCCATCGGGCGATCGGGTGATGAAGTTTGCCTTCTTCGATTCGTTTTTTTGTTGTTGCTGTTGTTGGCTCGATTCCATACCATTTCCCGCAAGCCAGGATGGAATGAAGGGACAAAAAAGCAAACCTGCACATCCTTTTAATCCTTCGATTGATTGACGACAATAATTTCCTATTAATTTTCTTCTCATCGCTTTCGTCGCACGTGTCGGTTGCGTTGCCTTGCGTTCCGTGCTGCGCACCCACCCCATTGTCACCGCTCTTTGTTTTCCTACACGGGTGCAAAAGTAGAGAGAAAAGTGGCAAGAAAAAAGATCCGCCCCCACCGTATCCACCTGCTACCTATTTCCTGAGATTTATTCTCCGGTTATGCTACGGCATCAGCACCACCGCCGTTGCGGCCTTTCAGGCGTGAGGAAATCGATTCGGAAAAGCCTGCTGAGGGTGTGGGTGAAGAGGGGGGTGGGACATAAAAGGGACCGGAATAGGGAAGTGATGTAAGCAATGGAAAATGTGTTCCACCATGGATGGAAACCACAAGACGAAACCCTTCGTTCGTCTTCATTGAAAGTCGCTTCCAATTTCAATCGGCTGACGGGCGAGGTACACTCGGGGATGGAAGGAAGAAAACTCCCCCGGGAAGGGGAAAAACTTCAATTTCTCTTCCATCGGTTGGGGGCCAGACCGTTGCGTTTCGGCATGAGCCATGAAGCAGAAGCTTGGGCCCCACGTTGCGTAATTGTTGAAGTGGAATTTCCCATCGTTTCCGTGCATTCGTTCACGCTTTTCATAAGCGTTCGTTCCAGTTTTACAGCGGGGACGCTACTACCATGGCACATTTTTTTGTTGTCTTCACATGATCGAAAAACGCGAAACGAAAAGAGGATTATTTCATTACATTCGAAAGGGAGAAGGAGAAAAATATCGTCCAAGAGAAGTACAACAACAAAATATTCGAATATCTCGAGCGTGTGGTTAGGACTGTTGTCTCCAGATAGCTTGATGTGTTCTTTCTTTTCGCCCTTTTCCCTTTTGTTTGGAGCTACACGTTTGCACCATGCAACATGTGCCGGGAGCGATTAAACCGACGACGACGTGGCTTTTGGGCAACGGATTTTAGTCACGCAAGCATAACCCAACCTTGCGGTGAGTCGGATTACGGCACGGGGACCCAATTTGAGACAGGACCGGCAAAAAAAAAAAATATCATCATAACCATAAACGATCATGCCACTACACCATGCACGGGTGTTGGTTTCCGGGTGCGCCCGTTACCGCCCAAAAAAACCATTCCCCCAATACACCATAATGGTTTTTGGATCACTTTTTCGACCCAGCAGGAGTGTGAGAGAGAAGTGAAAGAAAAGCAAAGAAACTTACGAAAACGATACGATGCTTTCCAGGTTTCCGGTTCAGCTGCTTCTTGTCTCGATGCGTATGTGTGTGTGTGTTTTTTTTTTTCATTATCACCAAAGCAACGCATTTCTTCTGTATTCGCATCGGAAGGAACGATCATTGACTTTCCTGCTGTTGTGCGCCGGTCGCCCATCGATGCCATCGGTACATGTTTGCAAACACGATTGGCAATTCTGATTAATCTTATTTGAAACGTGCCGGATTAGAAATCATTAGCGAGTGTCACGGCCATCATTAATGTGATAGGAAAGGATCAACGAAATCATTATGCTCCACAATGTTTGCCGGTTCCGTACCGAGCATAATCTGCTCAAGGGAGGAAATTAAGAGGCGACACGATCGTTCCGAAGGGCTAACCCAGCGAAGTTTCTGCGGAAATGTTTGTTATTTGAATGTTTTTCATTCGTTTTGGGACGTGTTTTGTATTACGTGCAATAAAAAAAGTGGGAAATAGCTTCTTTAAGTGCCGCAGTATTTAGCACAGATGTTAGAACATATGTCAAGTTATAAGTAATATATGTGTATTGAATGAAAAGAACCATTTTTAAAACGATTATTTTAAAACAAATGTCTAATAAAAAGAGCCAAATTTGGGAAAAAGTCTGCATGAATGTTTCACATATTTGTTTTCTTTAATTGCGGTAAGGTATATTGAAATTGAAGACGGAAAACACGATTTACAAATATTTTCATGAAGGGCTAATCATAAATATATCTTCAATATTATTTTGTATTACTTAACGATTGCAAATTGTGATTATTTTATGAACTTTAAAAGTCCAATTAGTTTGTTTCGATTGATAGTGTGCTTCAAAATAGTAACTTGTATTCGACAGATTTTAAAAATTTATATTACAGATCGCGATTTAGCTTAGGAATTTAACATTTTTATGCATTTATGAATGATGTTTAAAAAAACCCTCCAAATAAAAATGGTGGGAAATAACAAATAGATTCGATCAATATTATAAGTGAATGGTAAATATTTTTTTTACACAGAACGTCAATTTACCAAAAGTGCTCTCAGTGCTTCCGCCAACAGTACCCATACTGTGCCATTTGAAATTCAAAAGCAGCTGAACGCCATTATCCATCGATTCGGTGACATATTCTCTTTAAACAGCTATCATATCCAGAAA